>JAYMTP010006152.1:0-12418 GCA_036897365.1 Geranium brycei | reverse complement strand
ATATATATATATATATAGAGAGAGAGAGAGAGAGAGAGAGAGAGCAAATCAGGTGAGAACCAAGCCCTTTTGTGAGAACGTGAGAATTGATTTTGCCCATTGAAAATAAGTGAATGTCCAGCAAAAATAAGTGAATGTCCAACAGAAAAACTTTGGCCAATGGGGAAATAAGTGAATATCCAACGAAAATAAGTGAATGTCCAATGATTTGCACGTTCTGACTACATAATTGGTTTACAACGAATGCTTCCCATTTCACAGTGCAAATCAGGTTAGATTGTGAAGCGTCTGAACTGACTAGAAGTCGTTCATCTGGTGAGATTATACCAGCGTGCGACACATGACAGAGTATTTACACCACGTTCATTTCGTATTTCTACAGTGTCTAATATGTTTCTGCCATATGTATATTGTGTTTATACTGGATTTACACCATACTGTACTCATGTGTGAACCGGCCTTGGGAAAAATATATTACGAGGTCCCCAACTATTATGAGGATCCCCGACTATAACGAGGGGGGACCAGGTAACCGAGTCTCAACCAGTTCACAATCAAGTTCTATCAGTTTGTATTTGATTTATTCTATATATATTGATTATAATTCGAATTTTGAAACAAAATGATATTTTTTGAAATCAATAACTGATCCAATTCATGGATAAGTTAGTGCCTCATTTTTAGAAGGATTTTTGAAATAATGGGTTGAGGTGGTTATTTTCGAAAATCTGATATCTCTCATTTTGGCCAAAAACGAGAAGTTTTTCTTGACTTATTTTTGCACACAGAAAACAGAGGGAGAAAAATATAGTTTTCTGTTATTGCCCACAAGAGAATAAAAAAGAGTTTCTGATCAGTAGAGGGGGAACCGAGAAGAGAAGCATCATAAATTTTTCGTTCAACCCAGAATCTACAAGAGGTAAATTATTCTTAAACTTTTCGTCGGTTAATACCGTAATTGCATGAATCCGAGACAGAATCGCGATTAAATGTGTGTTTCCTTTATGTTTGAGATCCACGATTCCTAAAAAGCACTTTACCATAACTCGCCCAAAACGCTCATTCTATGCACTTAGAGTTCTCCGCCTCTTTTCCCACTGCCCCTATGGATGACTCCTTACTCTAGGGTCGGCCGAATCTACATTGAGACAAAACGAACAGAAAAAGAGGCTTTATTGGAGAAAAAAAAGTAGTAGAAAAGTATTTATATCTACATAAAATTATTTTTCTAAAAGCAGACATTGTGTTAATGTGTTGATTATATTTTAGTCGTGATTAAATATGCGTTTCCGCTATGCTTGATATCTCACGATTCCTAACAAGCTCTTCAGCGGAACTCGCCCAAAACGCTCTATCTATGCACTTTGAGTTCTCCGCCTCTTCTCCCACTGTCGCCATGAACGACTCCTTCCTCTAGGGTCGATCCAACCTACATTGAGGCCTAAAGCGAACAGAAAAAATGAGGCTTATTGAAAAAAAGTAGTATGAAAGTATTTACATCTATATAAAATTATTTTTCTTAAAGCAAACGTTGTGTTAGTGTGTTGAATATATTTCATTCGTGATTAGATGTACGTTTCCGTTGTGCTTAAGATCCCACGATTCCTAACAAGCATTTCCCCGGAACTTGCCCACAACGCTCATTCTATGCACTTAGAGTTCTCCGCCTCCTCCCACTGCTGCCATGGACTACTCCTTCCTCCAGGGTTGGCCAAACCTACATTGAGGCTTAAAGAGAACAAAAAAATGAGGCTTTATTGAAAAAAGTACTATGAAAGTATTTATATCTACATAAAATTATTTTTCTTTAAAAAAACGTTGTGTTAGTATGTTGATTGATGTTGTGGATTTGTGTTCATTTATGGGCACGGGGGTTTGTGGAGAAATAGGTTTGGATAAGCTTGAATGTAGTGTTAATGATGGGAGTTAGGTGTATGGAGATTGAAATGATTGGAGTGGAATTGATGTGAACTAATTGGATTTTGAATGTGAATCTTAATGTTGATATTGTTTTGTGTTGTGTAGAGGTCCTCATCAAAAATTAGCTATTGTTTACCCTGCTTCCGGTGACCGCTCTCATGGACAACCCCTTTTGGCCACTCTGCCTAGAACAACTAGGGCGAAGACGAGAGAAAGAGAGGGGGAGAAGGAAAATCGTAATTTTAAATCTTAATTTTAATTTTGTTTATCAAAATGACAAAAATACTCTTGACCTTCAAAAAAAAATGGTATTAAATAGAGGGTTAAAATTGTCATTTCACATAAAATATTTTTTTAAGGTATTTCACATAAAATAATTAGTGTGTAGAACAAATAAAATGTTTAGTTTAGGTAATCTAAAATTAATAAAATCGTATTCAGATGAAAAATATATTTGACCAAGCGTACCTAATAGCAATTAATTCTTTATTAAACCGTGTCAAAATAAATGAAATACAAATAAGGTAATCTTTCGCTTTCTAAAAATGACATAATTACCTCTAAAATAAAAAATAGTTTAAAATACATTTGGTCACACCAACTTACGATTAACACAATACCATACTACTCTTTGCAAAAATGAAATACTACACAGTGAGTCTCTACAATTATCAAATGTAAATACACAATTAACATTTTCATTAATTTTGGCTCGTTCCATTAGCTCGCATCCAAACAAGAAATACAAATGAGGTGTGATTGCATACGTCCAAACATAGTATCCTGACAGGAAATATTATATCATTTTGGGTCATGTCATTGTCGTGTGGAATAAGGCATGATTATGTTCGGACAAGCAAATTACAAAGGGAATATTATGTCATATGTTTGTAATATTATAATGTAATAATTTTGTCTGGACGAGTATAGTATCCAACATAATTGCTAGCATCCAAAATAGCAAGATTCTTTTATTGTTCATAAATAGTAGAGGCCACTTTAATTAGCCTATAAATAGAGGGGCTTGGCATTCGGCCTCCCTAAGAGCTTCTTGAGTTTAAATTCTGGAAGAGATGAGTCATTTTGAGTGTATTTGCAATCCCTCGAGTGCTTATCGATAAAGCTTCCCTCCTTACCGTGTGCATCTCTTGTCCAATAACCATACTCTACCTCTCGGCTTCCTTATCTTGAAGTATACCTCCAATGGTTGTACTCACAATGTGTGTAATTTTTTTTGGGAAGAGGTGGACGGTTTAGAAAAGGCTAAGTACGGGTTTAGAAGAGGTAGATGGGTAGTAGGGACTTCATCACTAGCGGGCTTATGTTCTACTTCGTAGAGGTAATCTACCTTACTAGCGTTGGACTACTTAAGATTAAAAGAAAGAGAACGACTGAATAAAAAGTGCTTTGATTATTTTAATCTCTCTAAAACTGTTCCTAGCCTCTCTTACCCTAGTGTCGTCGGTCTCCGGCTGGGGTACCCCAATAATCGTTTCTTACACCTTTTCACCAGAGGAGTTTTTATGAGCTACTGTTTTTTTTCTTGGAATCTCGTGCAGGGCAGGGAGGTGGTCGAAGAGGGAGTTCTTGCTCAGATCTGGAACGGTTTTGACGCTGGAAAGACGTTGCTGGAGTTGAGCACTGGACTCGGAGAGGCGGGGTCGTGGGGGCGGAGGTTCTGGTCTTCTAGGGGTGCCTGGGTCGGGTCGGGTCTCTGCATGTTGGCAGACTCTGCACGTTGTGTGTGGACATTGTGGAGTTTCTGGCTTGGGTTTCTTGTCAGCTAGTGTGTCCTTGTTGCTCATAGGTGTGAAGTTTTGTCTCACTCGAGTTGAATTAATGGAGTGGTTTTTCCTCAAACAAAAGAAAGAGAACATCCTATAGTGGTACTTTTCATGATTTTATATGTCCAAGCATTGTATCCCAACAGCAAGTATTATGTCATTGTCTTGTCCAATAAACATATTATCACGTAATAGGAATCTGGAAGCCAATGACATAATAATAAGTGACAAATATTGTACATTGCTATGCACTCATTAATAAAGGCTTTGAATCAAAATGTCAAAACAATATGCAACTAACAAGTTTGTGTGATTTGTAACTATAAATAATGACTTGACTCTGGAGCACTTGGAACTCACTAACGCTGCTTCTCTCCGCAAGGAACTTCCAATCCAGACTGCAAAGCAAAACTGGCCAGCTACTTAACAATACTATTGTTTGTGCAAGGGCTGGGTTGATCAAAGTGACTCCGGGCTCATTGAGGGTCTGAGTCTTGACGGCATTCTTGCAGGTTCATGTATTCTACCGCCAAATCTGGGTTTCATTGGTGAAATGGACATTTTGTCCATTGCATAGTCCAGATCTTGTCCATTGATACTACTTGGCACCCTATCATTCATAAAACTGTCCACGAGGTCCTCACCATCTTCTTCATCACTGTTACCTTCAAAATTATCGTATTCTTCTTCTTTGTCACCCTCATCGTAAGTAGTTCCAATCATTGACCAGTAAACAAAGTACTGCCGGATGTAACTTCAAAAACAAAAGAAAAGGCAAAGGTATTAGCAGCAAGGGTAGAAGGAACAGCTGTACTATCTATCTAATGCATAAATTAGTTCCTGCCAGTTATTTGCCTTTTGTTCAGCTAATCACCATATTATGGTGAACTTAACAAAAAACGATAAGCCAAATGTTGTTGTCTAAATTCCAAAACATGGAAACACAGCACAAGAAAAACTTGTTTCTAGTGAGGCCCAAGACAATAAGTTGCATAGAGAAGAACTACAGCCTATTTCCTGCAAGTAAAGCATGTTCACCTGTCACTTTTTTTTAGCAAACACGGGTCATATGGGAAAAACATGTCAAGCCTTTCCAGCCCGCCAAAAGCCTTGGAAAGTTTGGACTCAAGCACATCATTAAAAACAAATTTCTCTGAGACTGTGAACAGAGAAGCTGCTTTTGCCTGCCGAAGGAATTCTTGTACCACTGAAGGTAAACATACCTGTATAGGAAAGATGATCACAAAATTATACCAGATGATTGAGCAAAGCCCAGATACAAGGAAGCCAATGACTACACACTATGGTGGAAGTCATCAAGCAACAGAACCCTTTTTCATATGAAGTTCACAAAACAGTTTCTCACCTTCAACGGATCTAATTTATGTTTCAAGATCTGCTGTATAAGCATATGTTGAAGTTGTACTCTGAGGCGAGGAACACTCATTATTGAACTCATGCGGAAGCAAAGTACATACATTATAGCCTGCAAAATAAGAGAATTTATTGACCAGGATACCTCTTTTGCACTCAGCATAAATAACAGACCCCCACTGCTTCAAAAACTTTAGGACTGACTATTGGGAAGTTGATGGTACTCAGAAAGTTATTAAGAACCCTCTAATCAGTATGCTGCATAAACTAAAGTAAAACCTAAATCACATTCAGCTACCGCATCATTAAAACAACAAAATGTCAGAAAAAGCTCTAAACTTTGTTTTTAGTATGAATGTTAAAACAGGAAGTGCGCAAAATGCACACCACAAAAATAAGCCAGCTTGATTATACACTAGTGCACATGGGAACACAATTCTGGCAATCTTAGAAGCAAGGAAATGTGTCAACTAAACCATCTTGAACATGCTAGTATAATGAATATCCCTTGAGAACGTCAGCTTGCAAGATATCAGAAAATGTTTAAATCGCATAAGAAAACCCTTATAAACTCAAGAATGGAATGAAATCATCTACACCACCAAAAGATGGTATTTCCAAATTATAAACAAATATTTATTACTAACAGTTTAAGATAACAAAGATGGCTCTAACTCAGCATGCAAACAAAATTAAATTGCAATAACATAGTTGACACTAAAGCAGAGACTTGTAATAAGTACTACACAAGCATTGATGTGCTTAATGTTAACTGGTTTTAAGATCCAGTGGACCTGATTTTATATTGCTGAGGTCATTCCAGTGAGATTTGAGGAATCCCTCTCACTTTATCCTCCTCATTAGTCTTGATTTTCAGCCTTTCCTATGTTGAAAGTGTCGACTCCAATCATTGTTTCATGCACAACAGTATGATTCGGTCAATGATAGACGAAACAATACCATTGGATTGAAATCACTATGTTTTAATATTTTTTAAGGGTATCAGTCATCACACAAAACATGTAAAATACACAACCTTTGTACCTTGTTCACCCAATAAAATAACTAAGAAATTGATGAATTATATAGAAAATATTTTCTTAGCACAGGTAAATCAACACATCATGATTATATCAAAAGAATTGTAAAGCAAGATGCCAATGATGGTCATGATAGAAGGGTACATGTTTGGATATTAGACTAGTATAATGTAAAACACTCAAAACTGATGGAAACTATTGCAAGAATGTTGGTAGCAAAACAGTAGTGATGGTGAAGTTGGTATAATCAACAAGATGTGTTATGTAGTGTGACTATATGAGAATGTTACAATACAGCAAACATTAGCTAGAAAGAAACAGAGATGTTTAAATTTGTCAATGCTTTTACTTTTTAGGAGGGTGGTGATGTGGTAAACAGTAGTTGCAGATATTGGAGGTTAGATAATAGTGATCACAGCAGCCTGAAAACTGAAGCTCTCACTGACATTAACATAGTCAAGCAAATAACATTTGAATTAATCCTGAACTTCCTAAACCTTAGCACCTCTAAACTTAGTTTTGAGCCTCTCTGCATTCAAACCAGTGTTCGACTTCAAAATGAGATGGTTATTGAACATGAATATCTGAATACTTTTGTGCAATCAAGCTTCAAGATCGAGTTCTCTTCCACCAGAGTCTGGGAGAGTATGACATGGGATTGCTTGTTGTCTTATGCATACAATCTAGGGCATTAGGGTTCTTATGGAGTATCAATATAGTTCAGGGTTATATTTAGCTACTCTTATTTCTTTATAACTACTTCGATTATATCCTACTGTATTAAATTTGACAATTGAAAAACCTATTACTGAATATCCTCTCTTATATAAAAGGCACACGCACATCAATCAAATAATAATTATCAATGTTTTATATACCTGACATCCAGAGTAGAAAAGTCGATGAGCTTTAGGATCTATCTCAGAATCTTGGATTTCAGGATATTGCAAACACCAATCAATCAACCTAATACCTCAAAAACAAGGAGAAACATGTTACTATAACGCCCTAGATTTCTTTAGTTGCATAATACACAAATAAACAACTAAACATATAAAACATGCATTGCAACCTTTTCAACATGTCAATAACAAAAGAGGCTGAGAGAAATTTTGCACGCGACAAATAGCTAGCAAGATAAGCAGCAGCACTCATTCTGCAAAGACATAAACAAGATATTAGTACAAGTGCTGGGGCATATAACGTGTCATACCCATACGAATAATGCACAACACGACCCTAAAACAAAGCTTATAGAAGTTGACTTAAAGCATGGTTGGTATCTAATCGAGTATATCATAAGCATCCACTATAAAACTTGATCAAGTTTGAGCCTAGCTTCGAGCATGCATGAGATGAAAAAATTGAAAATGCCACACTCCTTCCTACAGTATCCCCAACTAGTACTAGGTTTCCAACCAGTGCACTTTCTATTTTCTAATACAATACCAACATATTTTCAAGTGCGAGGAGGGGAAAAAGAACAAGACAAACAAAAGAACGACACTGTGCAAATCGTTAATGGTGAAACATGAATAAGTAACATTTCAACTTGTATAAAACAAGTATAAGATGACCTGTTAATATGGGGCTGCACATTACTAATAAACGTATCTGCGAGCATTGTGGCAAATCTCATGCCGCAGCTTTCAGGATCCAGTGCACAGGCATAAAACATGACAAACTGCAATACACAGGAACAAACAATAAAATAAAGAAAATAGTTCTGTCCAATCTAGCATATGAGATGTACCTCTGCAGTAAACATAAAACGATAAAAATTACTCTCCACAAACAAGAACCATATGTCCATTACCTGGGCAAATTTTGATTTGTACGTATTAAGAATGGTACACATAAATGACTGCAGGAGAGTTTCAAATACCTACATAGCATAAAATAATTAAAATAAAACTAGATAAACTTAAGAGAATAAAAAGGACATGCACAATTCTAGTTTCTACATACCACATTCAGACGTCCAATAGCTTGACAAGATTCAAGATGCTCAAATGTTCGAACCAGCAAGCTATCTAGTTTGTCAGCCATTACATTTCCACCCAAACTTCTCCGACTCAAATGATCACCTGGAGGCTGTATATCAACTATATTATTTTGCAATTATATGTTACAAGATACTCTAACTTTCAATAACATCATTTAAGTTGCATGGGTAAATTTAGAAGTGGAATGAGATAACTTAATCAGAAGAATACTTCAAGATGGATTCATGTTCCAAACCAGATTTTTCTCCCCCCCCACCTCCATGATGAACAGTTCCAATACAACAAGGTTTTTGCCTTTTTGGTAGGCACCAAATGGAAAACATTTCTGATTTATGGATAGGGGACCTCAAGATTCTGTAAGTTATAAATGACCTTTGTAATGAGCATTGATCAGATACTTTTTGAAAGATAAATTTTTACCGTGAAGAGATAAGCAGGGACTTTGTGTAGACTATACACTATTTTTTATGTATGATTCAGGGTAAAAATAAAAAGGGCAATAAAATGTGAGCTATACCTCATCATCTGCCATCTCATCCATATCCTCTAACTCCATCTGAAATATGCCTTTACTCGAGTCATCTTGTAAAATGTCATCCCATCCAATCTCTACCTATGAAAAAGATAATAAGAGTTTACATAGAGTAATATATGCATATGTATCCAGCTTCCACAGAATAATTTTTATAAAACTTCAATCTACTTACATCTAATTCTATCAAGATATCCACCACCGCCATGAGCATCCTACTCCCTATGAGTTCTCCAAATGCACCATTCTCCAACCTGAACATGTTGTCCACGTATGTCATGGTCTCCTGCAGTAAAAAAAATCAGAATTTCAGATTGAATGATCCACAACCAGCTACTTTCTAGAAAATTATAATAGTCCTTGAGAATGTACCCTTCAAATCTAATTATCAAATATTGGTGGATAGTTAGGCTCTGACTAACATGCTTAATTATATAAGATAAAAAAGAAATGTTTACATCCCAAAAGCACTAAATAGCAACTTACAAACACGGCATACTAATTTTAGAAGAGATACTTACCACTTCCTTAGTGTATTTATATGGCATATTCTGGATAACTATATCTTCTAGTCTCAAAGGAGCAAGAGGAACTAAATCTGAAATATGTTTGAAAGCTGAATGCACTCGAGATAGAACTTCTTCCTTCTTTGCAAGGCCACGGGGATGCTTTAGTAACTCTATGAATGAAGTAGGAGGTTTAAAATTGCATACAAGCATTCTCAAGCATGAATCAAGATACTGCCCATTTGTAGCAGCCTGTGGTGCAATAAGAAAGAGATTTGCCAATATGTTCAACAACCAGTATTTGTAGGTAAATAGTTGTGTCAAAGCCACATACCATGGAAATAACAAGTTCAAGTAATGCATCCATTACATCTGGTACATGGTCCCACATGCTCATTTTAAAAATCTGAAAAGCATTGCAGTGTGAATAATCAGTTTTATTCCGCCAGTTTCACTGCGCAGAGGATAAACACACAACTAGAACTATTGGCAACTCACTGAATCGAGAAGGTTGGTATGATAAGTAAAGTCTATACATGAAACAGCGCCAGAGAGCCCCTTTAAGCTTGTCTACCAAATAAATACAAAAAGATGTAAAAATTTATCGACAGCAAACAGGTAATATGTAAAAATCCCATGTATCCTTGAAGTATAAGTTCTCTCAGGATTAAAACCCACCACGAGTAAAGCCACCTCGTCTGAAGTCTTATGTCGCTTGCGATACAAAAGGCCAACAAGCTGGTCATACTCGTCCCTGTTACCCTGTACCAAATGAACTAGCTTTACTTAGAAAGCCAGTAGCACTGGATACCCAAGTACTTATGATATTTTCTCAGACATCATAAAAAATAAATAAAACCATTCAGAATGCTTACAGATGAGACAGTTGTAAGGATATCCCTGAAATGTCGTACTAATTCCAAATCGCTAAAATTAGCCTCCTCCATTCCATCGTATGCTGCTTTGTCAGTCGCTAATTCCACACCCATTTATATAAATTAGACTTCAACGCACTGATACTAAATCTTCAGTAGGTTCCGGGTTCAAGAAAATCAACAAGACCTGCAATGGGATTGACATGTTAGAAAGCTGACCCGTATAGTTCAACGAATGTTTATCATCACAGCATCAAAATAGTTGCAATAGTACCCAAATCACCGAGCCGTGCATATGAATGGAATTAAGAGCATATTCAATGTTCATTTAAGCTACTCAACAAGTAGTGACACGAAAGTTAGGAATTTTACAAATATTTGGCTTGATTCAATGTGTTGGATGGTATTAGCAATCAAATACAGTAGTTCATTATCCAATTATGTGAAATTGGCGATGCCTGAAATCGAAACAATACCCTGAGAAGTAGGTGGTTCCCTTATTCACGCAAATGCAAATACAGCCACGATTGAGACAATAGAAGGCTGTGGGTTGTTGTAAGGGAAGGTACCTCTTGGAGTGGAGACGAGTTCGTTGAGCGAGTCCAGACTCGGTGTATCAGAGCCTTCTTTTCCTCTGTGTTGTCTTGGAGCTCCTTCCCTCGCTGTGGCAGGTTATACTAACTAGGGTTTTTGAGTTTCACGCTCACACTTGGACGCGGAAAAAAATACATTATGAGGATTAATTTCATTTCATTTAATTCTAGGTAATAATTTGCTATTGCTTTGCTACTCAAACTTTTAAAAGTTCTAACTTAGTTTAAATTATTTATTTTAATTTTTTAATATTTTTAAATTAAGAAAACCTAGGGTGTAGCATCGCGCGGTGCTATTTGTAATATCTTATGAAATACCTAAAACGAATTTATATACAAAATTTTAAAGATATCAAATAAAACAACAAAAGCCACAAAAAATCACAATCGTTCTCATCTATTTTCTGAGCAATCAAACAAATCAAACATTAAGCAGTAGAATTAACGTTTGTCGAACAAAAGTCGAGCAAAGATCCGAAAACAGAAAACTGGAGTTGGGAAATGTCACTTGAAAAGAATGCAGTTTTGACCTACGTCATAGATCGTGACATGGAGAGTGTCGTGTAAATGAACCTCCATCTTTCTTCCCTGAAAATCAATACGACATATTAGATCTTTGATGCGGTCGCATCACGCTTACATTTGTTGTGAACTAACTAATCTTGATGTTTTGATGATAACAACCCTCTTTATTATTATTTCAATATCAAATAATTTATTTCAATTATTCATGTTGGATAATGTAAGCTTTCCAAAGTTACTTCAAGGTCGATAGATGAATTTTCGGATTTGTGCAAAACAGTAACTTTTTCAGCATTTGAGCAAATTTTGAAAAATCATATCTTTATCTAATTGAGATTTCTTTAATGTTCTGAAAACCTTGAAGAGTCTATTTTTCAATGAAGAATCGGTTTTATTATATCACACTTTTTCAGAGAGATATTGAAGAAAGAGTGACTAGACATCAAATCTGTCAAAATCGAAAAAGCAGATTTTATGGGTGAACTTTCTTGTCAAAACTGACTTTATTGGGAGTATTAGCAGGCATATGACACACCACTGGAAAGATATGAGTCTAGTTTGTAACCCAACTAATTTGGAGTGATTTGGACACTTGAAGAAAAAGTTATGGTCATTTGAACAAGTAAAGGTCAAAGCTGAAATTATGGGACAACAAGCATGTTCATCACCTCTTTGCATCCAATGAAGTCCTCAACAAATTTTCAATAACCAAGGACAATTTCAGACCTATATTAATGATAAGACATGCTATGGAAGATCAAGAATGACTATATGAAGTGGTTTAAGTCATAGCAATAAGGACTCTTGTAAGTATGGTTTTAAAATATGTTTTGGCTAGCTCTACACTCCATCTCTACTCATTTAATTTTTAAAATACTATATTTTATGAAAGATATGTGCCCTAACCCAATCCATTTATGTATAAATGTTTTATCTTTTATTAGCAAATAACTCGGCACTTTTATTTTCATTGTGTTATGATAATAAAGCAATCGTTATTTCGCCAAAGGTCATCAAGTGTGTCATCACTGATAGTAGAACCCTTAGGCAGTGCAATCAATATTGCTATAAGTTATGCTTGGCAGGTCCCTGGTCATAAAGCTACACGTATGCATGCACATATATAAAGCGGTCAGTATGAGGATGACTGATGATCACGCTCTACTGATCATGGTAAAGGGTTACTAAGCCGAATCGTAGATATCATTTGAAGAGATGATATTGGATGACCCGACCTCAGAAGTGTGTCATAGATTAAGTCATGAG
>JAYMTP010006151.1:0-12418 GCA_036897365.1 Geranium brycei | reverse complement strand
ACCTATGGGTATTTATGTGGAATTTTCCCTAAAGATAACTGCATAAAGTTCAGAGTAATTTCACAAAAAAGTAGTCAAACTTTTGCTATTGAGTATAAATTGAAGAGTTAATTACAATTTACTCATATTATAGTGGTTGGTTTTACACTTTATTACAGTTGTTATAAAAAGTTTAATTTGAGATCACTTAATTATGTTATTTTTACACTTTGCTGTAATACCATCGGAATTTGGACGGAAAACCTAATTTTTTCAACAAACAAAAAGTAAAACTACCCCTGAACTGATTTGAAATCAATTCAGTATAGTTTGGTTTGGACTGGTAATAAACCAAAATTTTGAGATTTGGTCTGGGTAATTAGACCGGTTCGACCGGTCCCATCTCCTTCCTCGTGTTTCTCTAGCAAGCATCCATTGCGGCGACAACAAAGCTCTATGCGGCTTCAATCCGCTCCCCGATTGCATCTAAGACAGCTCATCTCCGGCAAATTCGGACCATACCGTCCAACCCTAACGATCTCCCCCAAAAAACCGATCCTCCACGCCATTTCTCTCAGTCGACGCTTGCAACATCTTCACCGAAGCTCGCATCAGATCCTCCAGCTCAAACCTCTTCCTCCTCTCGAAGAACACAAGCTTCCTCCGATCCGTCGCGATGGTCCCATTGCCGCCTCGGCATGGGCGTCTCCAGCGGCGAGGAAAACGCGCCGCTGCCTCGATCTGCACAGACATCACCGACTTCACCATCTCCAAGTTCATGCAGGTCATCTCCACCCTCAACCGAACCGGACACGCTCGCTTCCGTCGCGCTCCTTCGAATCCTAACCCTCGAGGCAATCTTCGCCCTCCATATTTGTCAACGGCTACGTCTCTATGGCTCAGCGGAGGCAAATGGTATTATGAGAGGAAGTGTTTCGCTAGGGATTCGGAGAGGGGGAGGACATCTACTCCTGCAATAGCGTGGATCGAGCCGCCGCTTTCGAGTGCTCGACGTTGTTCGCGTCCTCGACGTTTTTCGTGTCCATTCCTCTGCAGCCGATTCCTAGGTACTTGGTGGGTTCGGTGAGATGACTCAATCTACCACTAGATTTACCTCAACTGTGTGAATGGTAAGTAAAAATAAATGGTTATTGTAAAAAGAGAAGCAAGATTGTGACCCTCAAATATCGATCTCACCGAGAATTTGGGTCTAGGAAAGTGGTTGTCAAGTGTAAAGTGGATAGGATCGGCCTTATACAAAAATAGAGAAAGCGATTTTTTTGTTACCGAACAAATCACATTAACGCATTCAAACACTAATTTACTCACTTTCATGCAATCACTACGGTTAATGCTAAAATAACCAACAAATATCAACTAACAAAGATGATTATGGTAGATTGGATTTTACGGGGATTGCTTGTGATTTAATGAAACATCAAATACTAATTAGGGAAGCTAATTAAGTTATCGTAATTAAGGTGTTGGGATCTCCAAGTTCAATCTAAACCTCGGCTCATAAGAGTCCGCGAATGTTAGTGAATCAATCACCCATATCTAACCCGCAACAATTAGAGCTAGAATAACCGCATTCACTTCTTAGAAACCGTAAAGGAAATCCCTAGTCTATGAGTTGTGACTCCTCGACTATTAAATTGTGCCCGTCTTCATATAAGGATGTAAGCCCGATCCTCCACCCATGCTCAACAATAATCGACTAATCGAGAGACATAAGTGAGGCCCTTAACCATAACACTAACTTAACTTAGTTCATGACTAGGTCATCAATTCATTCACAATCTCTTTCAAATCCAACCCCAATCCTAAATCTAGCTACTCATGAATATGCATTTATCAACCATTAAACTAAACATCAATTCCACAATCATCACAATTGTCTTAACTTAGCAATCCCACCAAGATCTATTCAACAATCTACACTAAATCAAGCTCAAGTAACACTCAATATCACCAATCAACAAATCAACCAAGACTACAAGCACAATCTTATGCGTGAGCCATCATTAATATCAAATCCAATCTAAATCTCAACAATCAATGGACAATTTCAATAATCAAAACTCAATTTAACTTGTATAAAATGCAAAAAAATCAATAATCCTCAATTCAACTCATGAACATTCAATTCTTAATTCCAAACTATAAATTTAAACAAAATCACGTAGAAATCACAATACCCATCTCCAAGGATTGGATCCAAGCTCTTCACCTTGAGCTTCTAGATCCAACTCCTAGCTCTTTATTACCCTAGATCTTTAAATCCCCACCTTCCTTACCTCTCAAAATCTCCCCAAAACCCTTTTAAGACCTCCATAAAAGGGCCAAATATGAAATTGGAAGTCTCAAAAGTTGCTATTTATACCATAGGTCGAATTGGGGACAATTTGGGCATTTTCCAGCTGAAAATACGAATTTTGGGTTTCTGTGATGGAGTCACGACACCCTATGTCACGACACTGGGTCGTGACACTTTAGACAGATCTTCTTAACGACTAGCTACTATTCCGACACATTTTTCACCCTCTTTCGGACCTTCGATGCAAAAACTTCATTCATAATAATTTTATGAATTTTCGTACTCTTCAATTTAGGCTAAAAATAATCTCAATTTGGAGTCTGGATGCTACAAATATGGCACTCGCAAGTTGGCTCATTGGTGCTGAAATGTAGTGTTGTGCAGGTTGTTGGTTATCCTGTTTGACTGGCCAATATCTTGCAATCTATAACTTCGATGACCAAGCTTCCTTCTTCAAAGTTGTAGATCTTCTGATGCTCTTCATTGTGATGTAAAATTTCCCTCCATTTGGACTCCATATGATGATGTTATTTCCCCTGCAAGATGTGTCGACAGCGCTGCCCAAACCTCTCTAATTTTCTCTAATCAACGACTCCGAAGTAATGACGGGGTGTCATAACTTAATGTCGTGGCTTTTCCAACTCCAAAACCAAGCTCTCATGTCGTATTTTCCTTCACCTCATGTCTCCAAGTAACGATAGGGTGTTGTGACTTGAGTTGTCGTGACTCGTGCTTCATGTGAGTGCGCTCGGTCTCTCTTCTCCGATTCACGAAAATCTATTGTCATGACCAGGTGTCATGACTTGCCTCTATTGCTCCGAATCATCTCGGCTCAATCTCAGTTTTTCTCCCGAACTCTTTTATACTAAAAAAATGCCTCGAAGTGACTCGTTGTCCTACAAAATTACCCCATACACACATTAAGCTCAATTTGTCTAAAATACCTATAAAACCTACCTAAAAGTAGCTGAAATCGAGTGAATTGTGAGTAGATTTGGCTCAAGCGGAGATGAAAAATCCACTCGCATCATTCGGCGAATCTAAATCTAGAACGCCGGAGAAACACGAGCCGCCGGAGAAACACTCTCGATGAAGGAGGAGATTGTAATCTGGTCAAACCGGTCCAATTGCCCAAACAAGATCCCAATTTTGGTTTATTACCGGTCCGAGCCAAACCAGGATGAATTGATTTCAAATCAATTCAGGGGTATTTTTGTATTTTTTAAAAAAATATATTTTTTCCGTCCAAATTCTAACGGTGTTAGAGCAAAAGTGTAAAAAACGCAATTACGTGATCTCAAATTAAACTTTCTATAACAACTGTAGTAAAGTGTAACACGAGCCATTATAACACGGGTAAATTTTACTTAACCCTAAATTAAATTGTGTAATGATGGAGATGTATACATGTATGTTAGTACAAAATAAGTAAATGGGAGTGGTAAAGAATACAAGCATGCAATAATTTTGAACCAACTAAGATTAAGATAATCATGAGTGTTAGATCACCTTAGTTCTAAAAATCAGAGAAAAAGATTTAACTTATCATGAAAACAAAGAATATCCTATGTCCACAAATATATCAACTCCAGCTCTTGTTATTGGAGCTGGCCTAGACTCGGGATGTCTACTATCCCCCTCGGGCTAAAGAACAACCAAGTCTGTAAGGAGCACGACAATCAATGGATGAAGGTTTTGAAGAGTTGAACCCCTTTATTGCGATGTGTCGGTCGTCTACTGGCACTCTCAGACTCGACATCACGACTCTCACAACCACCCAACAGTTTTCAATATCAAGCAATTGAAATATAAACAAAAATCCAAGTCTCACATACATTCAAAGAAATCAAAATTCAATAGTTTATAAATCCAAAATATTTGAGCTAGCAATCATGATTATGGGGAATTAACCCATAATCGTGGTGTTATACCATAATTATATCTAGTTCAACACGAAATTGGAAAGATAAAAGAGAACCAATGAAGCCCTAGACCCTGAAGGGTTAAAGATCATGAAGTCGAATCTCTCTCGGATAGCGCATATACAGGTTGTTCTATCAATCCTTGCGCCTGAATTCGCCTTTGACGACCTTCAACCTTCTCTCGAAGCTTCCAACTTCGCCTTGGGAGCCTTTAGTCGTCGTCTATGCTCTAGGAACCTGTCCAATTGAAAATAGGTAAAAAATCATTATTTAAACTAAAATCAGACATCTCACGGGCTAGTGTTATGGGTTATGACATCCATCCCGTGCATAGGATTTCTCTCGGCCAATTCGTTAGATTTTGGGCCGATGTCATTGCCTTGGGCAATAATCATGGGGCTACAATCCATGAGTAATCAAATACAAGTTACAAAACAAGGAGAAAATGTAGAGAGATAAAACCCTAGAACCTGATGGGGTTGAATCTTGTCAGTCAGTTGATTCCCCTTTGTTTGTGCCTTAGTACTCGAAGAACTCTTGATCCTAGTGCTCAAAAATCGTCTCCAACGGATGCCCAATCTCCTCTAGTAGCTTCATCGTCGTCTTCTACTCTCTTTTTCGCACCTCTCTGTGTATTTTCTCCCAAAACTCAATGCTCTAAATGTGACGAAAAAGTCTGTTTAAAACTGTCCAGACGTGAAATGTCACGACTTGCATACCAAGGGATGTCACGGCCATGACATGCCAGGTCGTGACATGGTTTGCCAATCTACTTCTCGCTCGATCAGTGCCACATGTCACGGGCTAGTCAAGTCAAGATGGCACAGTCGTAACATGCTTAGTCGTGACATGCTCTTTGAAACTGTTATGGGCCAATGACCAATTGGATGTCACGACTTTGATGTAAAGGGTTGTGACGACCATGACAACTCAATCCGTGACATAAGTACCAAATCTGCGAATTAAGTGTAGAGCTCATTGTTGTCACGAAAATTTGCCTTGGGACATGTCACAACTATGACATCCAGACCATGACATGCTGCTGACTTATGTCTGCACCTCTTTTAGCCAATTTCACTCGTACATGCACCAATTAACACCAAAATATCCATGAAGACATGAGGCACTAAGATCGATAAAAAAATACTCTCAAGGGCAAAACCAACCTACGATGTGAGTCAAATATGATATACTCGGTACAAATGAAATTTAGATTGTGAACTGCACGAACCCTTTGCTGTGCTGAGATTATGTTAAGTCCTAATTGACATTGATTGTATTTAATCAAAAGTGATATTTTATTTTGATAATTTCACATTAGAGTAAGTGTGGGTTAGCTAACTTAGTAATCCTAACTAACTTAGAACTCATCTAACCAACTCAAATCTCATCCATCATAATTATCTCCAATATTGACATCTCTCATTGTATTGTTTTTAGGTTTTATTTTTTATATATATTTTTTTATGGAGTTTCCATTTTCATCTTTTTATATATTAATTATTATTTCTAATATAAAAATATAAAGCGAATGTTTCCGTAACCTTAAATAGGCGTTTTCACAACCCAAATGAGATATTTCCATAAACCAAAACAGGTGTTTCCATTATGCGTGACTTGTGTTTCACCACATATTTGGTGTCTTTTCATTTTGTTTAGTGGGTGTTTTCATGGATAGAGTATAAAATTTACCCCCTAAAATAATTGTGTAACAAGTGTTTAGTGATGAGAGTGGAAACATAATGTAACGAGCGATCATGGTGATTATGACAACCTAACACTCAACCCTTTAAATAAAAGTATAATGAAAGTTCAGAGTGTAACAAGGGTGGTAACTGAACCCTTAGAGTAAAAGTATAATGAGGGTGGAAACCAGTGCAACGGATGTTACATAAACACATGTTTTGGGTTACAAGAATACATGTTTTGAGTTACAAAGTTTGAGTTACGGAAACACCTGTTTTGGTTTATGAAAACGCTTGTTTTGGGTTATAGAAACACCTATTTTGAGGTAAAAAAATCACCTGTTTCGGTTACCAAAAACCTTTTGAATTATTTTCTATCAACAAATGATGACTAATATGTAAAAGGAGATTTTCCAAATCAAGAAAAATGAAACTCCAAAAGAAAATATATGGAAAATTAAAGCTAAAAAAATGAGATTGATATAATTTGAGTTGGTTAGAGGAGATTTAAGTTGGTATGCATCGTATGATTGATGAGATTAAAACATAATTTACAATTGCATTCATTAATGAGCAACACAGTTTTATAATTTAAATCTCTCCTAATCAGGAAAGGTTTCGTAATCTTATATTTTAAGATAAGAATTTACACGTGATTACACATTTAATAAGAAAGAGGTCTGTACATTCACATTTTAGTTAGAGTTCGCAGACATACGCGGATCTCTACATAAAAATTAATAAGGAACTATTTAAGGGAAAACTTCTCTTTTGGTGAAAACTAAAATAGCACTAACAAAATTGAAGCTTAAGATTAAACCCTAATTGAAAAAATATGTATCTTTAATATTCTTGAATTTAATCATTAATAATAATTTTTTTTTACCTCACTTATTTATAAGGTGAGTTATTAGTTTTACCTCAATAGCATTCTATATAAACTTTAAAAATGTTTTTCAGGAAAAAAATCATGTATAATAATTAGTTAAAAGTTAAAACCTTAAGAAGTGATGATGAAGTTGAGTTTATGTTGTTTAACTGATACTAAACCAGACGCACCAAAAGCTGGGTGGACACTTGGAGCGGCGACAGCCCATGTCATGTGATGGGTGTTACACGTTGAATATGTGTGTATTGGTTAATTAATGAGCCAATACCTTCATTTGTGACGTTTATTTCTGAAATAAAACCAGATAAACTAATATTCAGGTGACATTGTTCAACATTTATGTTCACCCAACAACAGCAATGGAGGAGGAGAGTGAGAAAACAATGAATAAGAGCCTCTTTTGGGCACCCAATTAGTCTCAAAGAGTGGCTCATAGGTACCGTTTCAATTCAACCTCAACACCAACAATGAGTGACTATTGATTTTGTAATTGAATTTGTGTTGACGGTACAGCGAATGAGGTGTTGGAGAAGATGGCGAGCTATGGGCTGTCGCCAAACATGATGTTGTATTTAACGAGGGAGTATAAGATGGAGAGCTCCCAAGCGGCCGCTGTCCTCTTCTTCTGGTCAGCTGCTGCCAGTTCCTCGCCGGTTGTCGGCGCTCTCCTCGGAGACTCTTACGTCGGTCGCTACCAGATGATCGCCTCCGGATCCATTGCCAACCTTCTGGTAATTCTTAACAAAAATAGTATATGATTCATTTGTTCTACTTCTTACCCTGGCCTGGCAGTATTAATAATAAAAATATATAAACTATTTTGTCAGAATAATAGTTGGCAATTACTAAAGATTTATCCAGGGCCGAATCGGAACAGAACCCAACAACCCGGAACCGTGGGTATAGGTTATAAGGCTCTAGTTCTAAAAATTAAAACAACCTTATAACTTTGATTTGGTTCCGATTCTTAAAATACAGTTACTTCAAGTACAAGTCCAAAACCGAACCGAAGAATAATGTCCAAAACCGCCAGCCTTTTATGTAATCATTTTAGGTTTGGTTTACAAAAATTGAGAACCAATGAATCCGGTTCATTCCGGTTCCGAACCCATGCCCGCACCCCTATAAAATAAAACTAAACTAAGCTAAAACTAATATCAGGAGCTAGTTGGGCAGCGAGTGGATATTGATGACATTAATTAGACAAGTTGATTGATTTTTTTTAGAACACTGACTCATAGCCCAAAAATAATGATATGGTGTTGTTGTTAGAAGCACAATCCACTTAATAGTTCAAGTTGATAGGTGGTAGGTAGAGGCGCATACTATTATTTAAGTTGGTGAAAGAATTCACATCTTTCTGATATGGTACTCAAACAGTCATATATACATGCACAGGGGATGGTATTTTTTTGGCTGACAAGTGTAGTTCCACAACTGAAGTGCACATCCCCGACATCATTTCAACTAATGTATCTGTATTCCTGTTTCATCCTCATGTCCATTGGAAGCGGTGGCATAAGGTCATGCTCCTTGGCATTTGGTGCGGACCAGATTGACAATGCCAGTAACGTGAACAATACTAAGATGCTCGAGAGTTATATCAGTTGGTACTATGTTTCAACTTCTCTTTCTGCAGTTATTGCACTGACGGGTGTGATCTATATTCAAGATCATATGGGCTGGCAAGTTGGTTTTGGAGTTCCTGTCGTGCTCATGTCTGTATCGGTCATCTCCTTCTTCCTGGCGTCGAAAGATTGACACTAGCTGGCTCCCTGGTTTGGCTCGAGTTCTCGTGTCCTCCTATGAAAACAGAAATGTCGAGCTACCGTCACACAACATGCCTGGACTCTACCATCAAGAGAAGGGGTCGTTGCTTCACGTTCCAAGTGAAAAATTAAGGTATCATCAAAACATTACTAGATATACTCTGTTATTAATCTACTTAGTGAATGAACAAGAACACATAATTGCTTCTTTGAAATGAGTAGGTTTCTGAACAAAGCTTGCATTATTGGAAATAGAGAGAGCTTTTGTACGGTGAACCAAGTAGAAGAGCTGAAAGCACTCATTAGGGTAATCCCGATATGGTCGTCCTGTATCATGATGACCGTTGTCATTGGCCAAAGCTTTCTAGTACTCCAATTATCGTCCATGGACCGTCACGTGACTAGGAACTTTGAGATCCCAGCAGGCTCCTTCAGTGCCTTTATGGTCCTTCCTCTAACGTTGTGGATAATTCTGTATGACCGCATAGTCCTCCCGGTGGCATCAAGAATCAGGGGAAGGCCAGTCGGGATTGGCGTGTTGAAAAGAATGGGAGTGGGGCTCGTTTTCACCACCCTTTCTGCTGCTGCTGTCGCAATCGTTGAGCGGGTGATGCGCGAAACAGCAATCAAAGGTGGAGAGAACATGTCAGCAATGTGGATGGTACCGTATTATGTATTGGGGGGGATGGCGAAGGCACTCAATGCAATAGGGCAAGTGGAGTTCTACTACTCAGAGTTTCCCAAGAGCATGTCGTGTTTGGCTTGGGCTCTTGTCGGAGTGGGGATGTCGTTTAGGAGCGTGGCGGCGAATCTTGTAGTGAAGATTGTGGACGATGTTAGTAAAAAACGAGGGGAGTGAGTTGGGTTTCGCCAACATCAACGAGGGTCACTATGATTACTACTATTGGGTCTTGGCGGGTTTGAGCTCTGTGAATTTCTTGTATTATCTGGCTTGCTGCAAGGCTTTTGGGCCTTGTAAAGCAGGATGTGGGAACAATTGTAAAGTAGGAGGTGAGAACAAAGGTTAGAGTTTCAGACGGAGAGAACAACGTTGGTTGAAAGCTCATAGTTGTTTGATCGAACAAGTTTGTAATTGTTGCATAGGTACATGTGAACTAGTCATTGTGTCATTGACATTTTCTTTTTATTTATGTTAGCTGCCATTTTTTTTCTTTTTCTGAATTTTTACTTCTTTTTTGTTATTTTAAAGGATAATTATAGTTACCCCTAATCATCAAACACGCTTTACATATAAATATATTTAATTTAATGTTATTTGATCTGACAAAGAATGTTGTAAGTAACATTTAAACAAGTTGAAATGTGACTACAATAATTCAGTGAAACATGCAAGGATGATCATAATCCATTTTGTTAAAATGAAAAATAGAACTATGTTGCATACAGAAAAATTGTTTTCCATGAATTTAGTTCTTTCTCATTTGGTTATTATTATTTTTATTTAATATCTCGACTTAAGTGTCTTTTGGTCATATTTTGGTGTGGATATGTATATCTCATCCAAGAATATAAATGTTATACTATTAATATTTTATCTCTAATTATTTATTTTATATATGAGGGATATATTTGTTATTTTCAAAAAATTTGATACAAATTTAAAGTTAAGTGTAATAACATGAGAGTATCTCCAATGTGTCTCCCTACAATAGTTAAAAAACTATTGTAGGGAGTGAAAATGGAAAAAATGGACTCCAATAGGACTCTTTATACAACTCTCTATAATAGAGCTCCCCACATTTTCTCTCTCTCCATACATGTAGGGAGCTCCCCACATTCTCTCTCCTACGATTTTATTACTTTTTAGTTCACTTTATCTCACTTTATTCTCTCTCATTCACAATTTTTTGTAGTTAAAGAGTATAAAATATTAATAAAATAATATATGTAGTTCAAACATAGAGAGTATGATTGAAGTTGAACATAAAAAAGTGACTCTATACTCTAATTCCAATGCAAATCACTCGAGTTGACTTTATCTGTTTAACTGACACATAAACCACACACTATAAGATGAGTGGACACTCAGAGCAGCGACACGCTCTAACACCCACATCATGTGATGGGTATTACAAGTTCAATATGTGTGTATTGGTTAATAAGCCTTAATCATTTGTGATGTTTGTTTCTGGAATAAAATAAAGCTAGGCCTGATATAATAATATTCAGGTCACATTGTTCAACGTTAATAACATAGAACAGCACCAATTGTATCGTTGACTCTCGTCTTCCCCAAAAAAGAGCAATGGAGGAGGAGAGGACGAAGACATTGAAAAAGCCTCTTTTGGGCACCCAATTAGTCTCAAAGGGTGGCTTCAAAGTCTTGCCTTTTATCATAGGTACCCATTTGATCCAACCTCAACACCAATAATGAGTGACTATTGATTTTGTAATTTAATTTGAGTTGACGTACAGCGAATGAGGCGTTGGAGAAGGTGGCGAGCTATGGTCTGTTGCCAAACATGATATTGTATTTGACGAGGGAGTATAAGATGGAGAGCTCCCAAGCAGCCACCGTCCTCTTCCTCTGGTTAGCTGCCACCAATTTCTCTCCGGTTGTCGGAGCTCTCCTCGGAGACTCTTATGTCGGTCGCTACGAGATGATCGCCTTCGGTTCCATCGCTAGTCTCCTGGTAATTCTTACCTTCATAACTGTAACAAAAATATTCTATGATTCAATTGTTCTAATGATAAAAAAAATATTTGTTGAATAATGGTTGGTAAGTACTAAATATTTATCCTCTACCCTTAGAAATTAGCGACGTGCATTTTAGACTCGGAATCGGAGACCGAACTGGGACCAAATCGGAACTAGAACTGAAGAAACGGAAATCGCAAGTATCAGTTATGGTTCTAGTTTTAAAATAGAAAGAACCATGTATTTCAAGTTCGGTTCCAGTTCTTAAATAAAAACCGTTGGGCACCCTTTTAGAACTGAATTGGCTTTTTTATGTAACTGTTCTGATTTCGGTTCAAAAAATTAGGAACTGGTGAGTCCAGTTCGGTCCGGATCGAGACTCCCGCCCATCCCTATTAGAAATGGTCAATCAAACTTGTACCAATTCACACGAGTTATTATTTATCTTGTTTATATCATCGCCACTCTAAAAAATGTTAGGGGCCAGTTGAGCTGAGCAGAGCAGAGAAACGATATTTATGAGATTAATCAAGAATTAATTAAAGATCAATTGGGTAGGTCGAAATTTTTAGAACATTAGTTTATAACTCAAAAATAATGATAAGTGCATGTTACAGGGGATGGTATTTCTATGGTTGACGAGTGTAGTTCCACAACTGAAGTGCGCATCCCCAACATCATTCCAACTCATGTATGTCTATTCCTCTTTCCTCCTCATGTCCATCGGAAGCGGTGGCATAAGGTCATGCTCCTTGGCATTTGGTGCGGACCAGATTGACAATGCCAATAACGTGAACAATGCTAAGATTCTCGAGAGTTATATCAGTTGGTACTATGTTTCAACTTCTCTTTCTGCAGTCATTGCACTGACGGGCGGGGTCTATATTCAAGATCATATGGGATGGCAAGTTGGTTTTGGAGTTCCTGTCGTGCTCATGTCTGTATCGGTCATCTCCTTCTTCTTGGCCTCTCCTTTCTATTGTAAGAGAAAGGTTGACACTAGCTTGCTCCCTCGTTTGGCTCGAGTCCTCGTGTCCTCGTTTAAAAACAGGAATGTCGAGCTACCGTCACACAACACGCCTGGACTCTACCATCAAGAGAAAGGGTCGTTGCTTCACGTTCCAAGTGAAAAATTAAGGTATTATCAAAACATTACTAGATATACTCTGTTATTAATCTACTTAGTGAATGAACAAGA
>JAYMTP010006150.1:0-12419 GCA_036897365.1 Geranium brycei | reverse complement strand
TCACAGGTTCGCACAAGACCTCCTGGTTCGCACGAGATCATGACCCTATATATATCATAGCTTTCAAGCTTAAACCTTATGGATCGTCGGTTGTCCATGCACCCCGCTCATATGTTTCCACGTGTCTTTTAATTTGTATTGCACGTGAGAGGAAGTTAGAATACCACATATAAAATATATGAATCTGTTCACTGACTTAAATAACAATCTGGACCTATATCTATCAATTCGAGTTTTCAAGTGAGTTAGGCCTCTGATAAATCCGTACACATTCTTACGCAACTCTTTTTGAAACAGATGTCACAATTAATAAGTACTACTTAAAATTTTCAAATCACACGTTTTCAAATAAATATAAATTACCATAAGAGAAATGACCTTTATAAATATCCTTAGAAAAATTTACTTGAAGGTGGAAGTAATAGACAACTGAGAGACCAATGTGACAATTAAATTGTTTAGTGTCAATCACATGTTTGATTGACATGCAAGCAAAGGGGCAGACCAATTGATTTGGTGCCTCCACTAATTAAAAGGATCGATTGGCTCCATTTATCCAATGGAGGCAATACCACAATGTCTCTCTTTCATTTTTCTATCTTCTACGGTGGATGCATATTATAATCTACCTAATTTTTTCTATCAATAGTATATTATATTATAAAAAGAGGAAAATGCATAAAATCACTGTAAATTTTATATTCTTTTTTATAAAATTATGATTGATTACTATTTATTTATTTTTACATAAAATCATGATTAATTTTATTTTCAAATCACATCGTTAAATCTCCGTTAGTTTTATTCTTTATTAAACTTAAAATGACTAAAATGCTCCTCTAAATTTTTCAAAATTTTAAAGTGTGTTATTTGGTCTCTTCTCCAATCTCTTTCCCCGACCAACTAGTCGCCGGAGTCGAAGGGCCCTATTTTCACAGCTCCGATGGGAGCTCTAAGCCTACACACTCACACATACTATAAGTTTATATTTTGTCAAAGTTAATTCATATTAAATGTTTAAAAGAAAATCAGTTTTCTTTAATATTGAAGTAGTTACTGAAAATGACATTTTGTGTAGAGTTGTATTAAAGTCGAAATGGGTGACAAACGTACCATCTAGAGGAGTATCACTCCCAAGTGAAGAGGAGACGAAGAAGATTGTTGAAGAACAGTAGCTGAAGTGCAACGCTATTAAGCTTAAAAACGTGGTCAATGCCTGATTAGCTAATTAAATCAAATGCCTCCCACCGGAGCTAAGAAAATAATGCTCTTCGACTCCGGCAAGGAGTTGGTCGGAGAAAGACATTGTAGAAAGAGAGAGAAGAGAACATGTGGCACACTTTAAAAATTTTAAATAATCTAGAGGGATATTTTAGTCATTTTATAATTAATAAAATATAAAAATAAAAATAATTATATTATTATGCAAAAAAATGTAAAGTTTACCATGACTTTACGCAATTTCCCTTATGAAAAATGAGGTAACATTACTCAATAACAGGTATTTATTTATGCGTTTATGTTTCTCGAAGTCTGAATTTGATTTTAGAAAAAATTGCAAAATGGTGTGATATGCCATAACAACTCTGCAAGAGGTTACATAACACTTTTGCAAGAAGTTATCATGTTCATTTTTATTCTCAAAAAAGTGTTGCAAACTTTGATTCAAAAGAAAATGACAAAATAGTGAACACTTTGCAAGAGATTATTATATAGTTCGTTAATGTCTATAAACTTTGATTTTTATGTGCAAAATGTATGTATTTGTACAAAAATGATGAAATTGTCCATAAAATTAAGAATTTTCTTATATAAAATATCATTTCACTAAAAATAAATTGCAAATTTTGATTATAAAAGTTTCAGTTAAAAAATATTTTCATAAAAATATTTATCTATTTTTAAAAACATAATAATTCCTCTACACACAATTTTCACCAAAACAAAAGTACATATCTCCCTTGATTCAAAAAAAGTACCTATTACCCTGTTGCTATTAAAATTTAAAAAGGTATACATCATTTTCTTGTAAAATTGTGATAGTATACCACGTCTTTTTCAATGTCTTCTTGATTTTTTATGTTTTTATATTATTTTAATCTAATAATTTGAAATTAATAATTCAAGCATCTGAAATCAATTCATGCATTTATTTGTGGGGAAAAGTTGAAGAGGTAATAAATGAAAACCATGTTAATATAATATAACATTTTTTATTTATTCATATTATTATGATTGAATTGACTTGATGATGATTAATGAGACTAGATCTTATTTATTTTCATTTGAAGAGGAGAACAAGTTTAAGAGTGTTAATTTGTTCTCGTCGTCTTCATGTGTTCATCTTACTTTACATTTTTGAGTCTTCAAATTTTGTTTTTTGTTTCCCTGGGATTCTATCCAACACAATTTAAATTCATCCAAATGTACGATGTACTTTGTGATATGACTTGGTTAACATATAAATTCAAATATTATTATTTGTAGTTAGTTTTTGAACACATCGTTTTGACTCTTTTTTAATAACTAGACTTATAAGATGAAATGTTTGTGTCTTATACTTGTACGTTTAATATAGTTCCAATCGTTTTGGTTGTTTTATATATATAACTATAACTTTGAAATTCTTATTAATTGAGATGGAATGTTGAATAGTGGTTAGTGGTTGCATCGAGTTTGATTTGTTTGGCTTATCGACTTATAATTTCATGTAAATTTCATAGCAGTCTTAGATCGAATTGTATTGTATAAATATTTCTCCCTGACGGTTAGTGCATCGGTTTACTCTTAACGAGTAAGTATGAATTTGTTAAGATTGTATAACACCCCGAAAATTAATTTATTTGTGACATTACTTTTGTCATGATCTTATTGTGTTGTAAACAATGAGAATGTCATGTATAGAGCTATATCACTTACAGATAAAAAATCAAAAACAATATACTAGACAACGGGAAGCTGGAATGGATGTCAATAACTCTAAATTTGATAATCAAAAACAAAAAATATGTTATATTTGACAACGCATTAATTAAAATGAAGTAAAACAAAATAAGTTGACCTCTCAATTTCATTTATATTATCAGTTGTAATATTAATTATAGGAATATATAACAACATGAAACAATTCTCTAGCAAAAGTAACCAAGAAATAAAGAACAATTACACAAACACATGATTTACGTGGTTCGACAATTTGCCTACGTCCACAACCACACTAGCTCATATTATTGCTCTCAACTCATGAATAATTTTGGAGTTACAAGTACATGTATTTATAGTGAAAGAATAAGGGGAAATAGGAAATACCGTAAATTTCTTAATTTCTTACACATTAGGAAACATATCTTATATATCCTTTCTAATTCACTCTCCTAACCCAATTAAGAAAGTTGTGACTTCCCTAAATAAATAGCAAAGTTTACACAAACCCAACAATTAATTGTACTGCCCCTCTTCTATTCTTCATGTTTATAAATGGGTTAATTACACTTTGTCCGTACTAAAGTGGCGGGTTTTACATTTTACTATAGTTATAATAAAAAAATTAATTGAAAGTCATCTAGTTTTTTTTTTTACACTTTTCTCTAACACCGTTAGAATTTGGATGAAAAACCTAATTTTTTTCAAAAAGACAAAAATGCTCCTAAATTGATTGAAATGGGATAATTACACGTCACTCCACCCGCCCAAACCTCATTCTAACTTTACTACACCCAACTTTAAAAACAAATTCTCGGTGCCCACTGCCCCGATAATTTTTTTAGCAACACTCAGGGTCATCTCTAGGAAACCGGGGGCCTAAGGAAAAAATTTGAAACGAGGCTTTTCTTTTAAAAAAAATAATATCATACTACCATCAATCTTCTCGATTTGATCCTCTAATTCTTGTTTTTGATATACCTCCTAACAAGTCAAACAATATGAATCGGAAATTTACAATAACAAATAAAATCAGTAAGAATTACACCAAAAAATGAACAATAAAACAAAAAATGAACCAATCAATATTGAATATGAATCCGAAATACCCAATAACAAAAACATATCGGTAGGAATTATACCAAAAAATGATTTAAAAAATATGGATAAGTAAAACAAACAAAAAATGAATCAAACAATATGAATATGAATCAGAAATCCCAGTAAACTAAAAAACCTCAATATTAATATCCTAAAATATTTACATCCGAAATCAGAATTCCCCAATAACCCGCAAAATTTCAAACAATATGAATACGAAATTTGAAACTCTAACCTCAAATTTTCAGAATCTATTCAGTTTTAAAATCGTAGAATACCATCATTTGAGACTGAGTAAGTGGAAAACTCGAATTTGAGGATTGATATGAGATTTGAACACAACCCATGAAATTATAGTGAATAAAATCTAATTTTTTCAGGTATTTACAGAAAATTTAAGGTTAGGGTTTTTTAAAAAACTTACCTCAATTATTTGGACTCTGAAGAAGGAACGGATGCGTCGCCACATGCTTCTCCACAGAGCCGTTGTCGCCTCGTTCTTCTCCATATCGAAGACTCGTCTTCGGCGACATCCCTTCGGCTTCGACGCTTCTCTTCGTGAAAGATGAATTACGCATAAAACTTATGTTATTGGGTTGTCAATGCTATCAAGTGTAAGAGTTGATATATATGAGTTTCAATGTAGATAATATTTGTGCTTTGATGTTATTGGACTGAGATAATAAAACTTGATATATAATAATAATGATGATGATGATGATGATAATAATAAATTGTGCCTTGTTTGATATTGGGTTGGCCGGCTGGGTATTTAGGGGCCTCTCTAGGGTCGGGGCCTAAGGCAAAAGTCTCTATTGACTTATGGACGAGCCGACCCTAGCAACACTTAAGGTAATTTCTGTTCAATCTAACGGAAGTAGTTTGTAAAAAGTCCAAAATGCCCTCAATAGTTTTGATTTGAAATCAGGATACTCATACTTATAATAAATTAATAATATATTGAAACTTTCGAATGTCATAACTCACTCATACGAGCTCCATTTCGAGTTCATAGTATATCAAATCAAAGAGAATCGGAATATCAACAATTTTGAAGAAAGAAGTTGTGTCGATATATTATTAATAATTATTAACACTCAAAGTTTTCGATCTTCTGTTCTCTTCAACTTGATATAATATGAGCCCGAAATGAAACTCGAATGAGAGAGTTATGTCATTGAAAAGTTTCAGTATATTATTAGTATTATTTATTTTATTTTTCGAATGTATAGTTATTACTGTCATCCGGATCTAATTATTAAATTTTTATATAATTAATTATTAATAATATATAGACAAAAAGTTAATTTTTTTATAATTGTTGATCTTCCGATTCTATTCGGTTTGATATACTACGAGCCCGAAACGGCGCTCGTATAATAGAGTTATGACATTTGTAAGTTTCAATATATTATTAATAATTTATTTATTATATTATTATTACTAATCATTAATGTTATTTTAGTTGGCTCACCGTGCTGAGCTTGTTGGAGCCGTGTTAGAGAGACGCTGGAGAGAACCGTCAAAAAAGAAGGAGATGGACCGGTCAAACCGGTCTAATTTTCTAAACTGAAAATCAATTTTGGTTTATTTTAGCTCCAAGCCAAACCATCTTAATTGATTTCAAATCAATTCAGAGGGTTTTGGTCTTTATAAAAAAACTAGGTATCTATCCAAATTCTAACGGTATTAGAGCTAAGTGTAAAAAACGCAATTAACTGATCTAAAATTAAATTTTTTATTATAGTTGTTGCAGGGTGCAAAACGCACCACTTTAGTGCAGACAAAGTGTAATTAACTGTTTATAAATCATAAGATTCATTAATATAATCGCACCCGTGTATAAATTTTAGAATCCAATTTAGGTCTCCTTTAAATGCAATATTATATTCCTAATAGATTTTGGGCTTTTGACAAGATATCATAATAAATTCAGAAATTCTATTCACCTTTGTTCCTTTCACGTCAAAGTAGTGCTCCATTTTCTCTAAGAACCAAATCACCTCCATTCCATACAGTATACATGCAAAACATTTTCTAAGAATAAATTCCAAAGTTGGAATTTTAATATTTGTTTAGTTCCGTCCCATTTTACAGAAAAGGAATGTAACAATCAAAACGTCTTCCACAAATCTACTGCACAAGACTCTAAAGAAATGTTTACTATCTAACTAATAGCCAATGAGCACATTAAAACAATTTGTGGTTGTAGTTGTAGTTGTGGTTGTGGTCCCTCCGCATAACAAGGAGATAAGTATATTATATTCCTCACCCAGATTTTCACTTCAAATAAATGCAACTATAAACTATATTATATTATCTCCAAGCACAAAGTATAATCATAATGGGTTTACAAGAAAAGGGCTTCACAAAGTCTGTACCAGCATTTCAAAGGTTCTATGGAGGACTTCAGTTTTTTGGCTTCTTCGACGAGCCTGTGTTATCAGGGTCACCCTTGCGCTTGATTCCCAAGTAATGCTCAACCTGAAAATGATGGAGGCAAAATACAGATTTAATATTCACTCCATTCAAAGTGCCTAAACATGCATCTAAATGATAAATGTCTCATTTCCATTTAAGTTTGTTAATTAATCATGGGTTAACCATAATTTGCTGCAATATGTTGATGATAAAAATATGAAAAGTCAGAAGCACTAAAAGATGAATTCTATATCTTTGCAAATAGTCAAATGAGACATTATTTTGGGACTGAATGAGTATTTGCAAAAATTAAACCAAGAATCTAAAACTTGTGGCCTGAACTGAACCAAATAATTCCGTAAAGTTGACAGCGTATAGAATTAACTGACCTTTCTGTCACCAAGCATTGGTGTCAACCCCCCTGGAAATTCCTTCTCCACGGTAGCAAACCCACTTCTAGGATCACTAGGTTGCCTGGACATAAGAAATTAAGTTGTCGGTATAACATGACGTAGAATAACATGCAAGGATGGCAGTACTGAGATTTCTACTGTAGCAAGCAAACAAAATAATCATCCACTGTAACATATCACTCTAAATGGAAGACTAGATATGTTTGTGTGTGTGTGCGAATAATACAGACTACGAGCATAACAATAAATTAACCTAGATTCCACAAAGAATAGATATCCTCTGTTAGGCACTATATAACAAGCAAATGTGGAAGACATGATAATCACCTATTTTGAGCTAACATTGGAAACATGCATTTTCCAATTCTATTCCCATCCCATTCCATGCATATGACGATTATCATTCCCGCGAGAAAAAAAGGAATGAGACTCCATTCTAAAGGAATTGCATTCTCATTCACATTCCCATGAAATGGCATACTTAGAACTAATAATCCAAACACCAAGGTAGAACTAATGATAAGATAATATGAGAACTAGCAAGAAGCATTTCTTGATGTTTTCCCGTAAAGACTATCGTAGCATGATTTGATTTTGAGCAGTATCTTGCAAACCTATTTTAATTGCTTGAGATCATGCTGTGAAAAATAGAATTGTCACTCTTTTTCCTCCAGCAGAACCAAGATATCAACATTCATTATTAATACCAAAAAAAAGCATACCCGTGTTTGACGTGACCACTAAGAACAAGATAGGGTGTCTTCATCTGGGCTTGAGCTTCCCTCATCCTCTCTACTGACTGTGACGGTGTATCTGCATTCTTCATTCCCTTCAATTTCAATTCTTCATAGTATTGTTTCTGTCGCTTTTCTTGCTTCATTTTCCCAGGTCCCTTCCCATGGAACCTATGAGAGATTGTGCGGAAGGCTTCCTTTGGAGTCATCTGGTAAAGTTCATATAGACAATAAGAATAGAAATCTAGCTGACTGTTCACTCAAGAGCAACTATTTTACTGAAAGGAACAATCCACCAGTCCACTCCAAGAAATTAAAATCATGAAGTAACACTAATGCGAAGTTGCAATTATAAAACAAGGACCCAACTAAGCTTAGGCAATTTAACCATATACACCTTTCTAAGTCATAGCCTCTAGTCACCCATTATATAGATTCTTCACTCCAGAATCTGCTCCAGCTTACTCCTATGTCTAATCAATCTTTATAGACATAACACATAACACAAAAAAGTGAAAATATTTCTATACTCAAATGTGTTATGTGTAGACTAATTACTAGAAACTGCCCTCCATTGGAGCATCGAACATGAGGTCCAATTCCTTTATTTGGATAAGCCATGAGATCCAATTCAAGGTAGAAGACAAGAACAAAACTACAATGACACTAAATTACTCTGATTAATTTAATAAAAAAAGTACTTACTATTCGCCCAAATTCATCTAGCCTCTCAATATGAATCTCCTTCGGTCCATCATTATCTGCAATACCAACAAGTTTGCTCTTCTTCTTGTCCATGTTTCTACCACCCCAGTCGATACTTTCTTTCAGGGTTCCCCGCTCTTTGAGTAGCCTTAATGCACCAGATAACCCTTTTCCAACTGCAGCCTCATGTATTGTTTCATCAGGAACTATATCCTCCTTATTCTCCTTAACAGGATGCTCCTCTTTTGCAGTATCCTGGAGTTCTGTCCACCCACTAATGTCATCTTTCTTTTCAGGCTCAACAACTTTTGGCGCTTCATCTTCGTCCATGAAAACATCTTCACTGTCAGGCTTACGGGCATCTGTAAGTGTAAAAGCAACAACAGCATGTCAGTGTTTGAAAGAAGTAGAAGTAAATATAATATGAATTCAGGGTATGTGGAGGTGTAAAACAAATAAATAATAATGAGAATTGCAGGGGAAAAGATAAATTGAGAAGGAAACGGCTAAATAAAACCAATAATAAGGAGAAAGAAGCTTTAAATACCTTCATCAAGCTGAAGACCCCAAACAAACTCATCCATCTCTGTAAAGACAACCTTGTTTTCTTGTGGATCCCCAGTCTGAGAGTTCTGATCATCTGCAGATTTACTGACAGTAGTGGATGCAAGACGTGCAATTGCTTCTGGGCCAGATGGCGCTCCCACTTGCTTTTTAAGAGCTAATTTCCGTGCTCTTTCTAGTGATTTATAAAGATCATCCTCATAATCTGCAAAACCTTGATTTTCATCTTCCTCCAGTTTAACAGGAAGATTTTCTCCAAGTCGAAGTGATTTAGATGCCTCATCTGCTTTAGCATATGCCGACTGATATGCATTATTTCTCATTTCAGCCTCGGACCGTGCTTGTTCCTCTTTCATGGTCTGCCTCTTCACATCATTCCGAGCACCCAGATCCCCAACACCTAAACCTGCAGATACTGCTTCTGCTTCAAGAGCATCAATATCCAGCTTGTCTTTCTTCCGCAATGACTTCTTTTTCTTGGGCTTTTTAAACTGAAGCATTTCTTCATGGGTAAAATAATCAGTTGATGTCTTCCCTAATGAATTAAGGTCTTCAAATTTACTGTTTGTGGATGCACCCTGTATCCTTCTACGGAGCTGAAATACAAATTTAAAAGAGGGAAATAATATTCATCGGGAAAAAGATGTATGTCATCAGGTTACAAAATACAATATGAGTAACTGATACAATACAATTACCTCTTCTAGTTTCTTTTCTGCTTCACCGGTGAAGCGCCCCCTTTGATCCAAAGTTATGCCCTGAAAAGAAGCAACAATTAAGTGCAAAATCCCTCAATTACAAAGTCATAGGTAGCACCTAATAGAAGAGCTTCAGAAACTGTCATTCATTTAGTACAAAAACATTACCTCATCTACGACTGGATCATCATATTGTGGAAGCATTTTCTTCTCTGAACCCAGTTCTTCATTAAACCTAAAACAACACCCAGTAAGAGTCATCAGGCATTTGGATATGACCATCGCAGCAGGAACAATAATTAAAAGAAAATTGGAAATGATAATAATAAAAAAAGCAATAACGATGTGGTTCGCACTTGTCATCGTAGACTCCTGTTTTCTTCTTAGCTGCTCTGTAAGCTTCATCTCGTCGCTTTTGCTGACCGAGTTCCACATTTTCAAGCATATCAATTTCTGTTAAATTAGGCAAATAATCTCATCACTTATATGAAGCGTTATGTTGCAAGCCTGTACCAAAAAAGAAATGCAAAATTAAATTACCTTCATTAACATCACCATCAGCCAATATGAACTGATCTTTAAGAGTCAGAACAACTGCTCCACCTTCAATAACTTTGTCAAGGCCATCAAGAATTTTAACCCCTGCTAAAGTATCTGTTGAAAGTAATCAAATTAAAATGAGATAGATATTACAAGACAACCAAAAATCCCAAAAGAAGAAGAAACAACATTGACAAGCAAATAAAGTCTAGAAGTGGAAAGAAATCTTACGAGCAGTATGTTGTGCTGACTCCCCATCTTCATCCTCATCTTGAACAATATTGTCCTGGCAAATATAACAGCGCGACCTTTAAACATATGCAAGTCAAATGCACTTTACCAACAAAAAAATGCAAAGAAGCACCAATGGACAACATACCTGCTCCTCAAAAATCCTGGATAGATGCAAGGCCTTTTCCTTTTCAGCTTTCCTTTTCTCCTCAAGCTTACGACTTTTGCCAACCCATGCTAAAACCTCAGAGACATCCTCAGACTTTTTCTTTAGTCTTTCACCTTTCATCCTGAGTAAAAGAAATGTAAGAATGGCATTAGAGATACTTATAACTTTAGTAGGTCAATAACCAAAGGAAAATGCAATAAAGTCCTTCCCATGGAATTGTAATATAGTTTATACTTATCATCTACGAGGAAAACCTCCTACATCAGGAACAGGGAAAAATGTATTACAAATGCAGACCAAGAGAATCAATAAAATGAGCATAGAAATTCCCCTAGGAGCATGGATGGTACATGATTTTCTTAACCCATTACCAGATTTTAGAAAACTGACACACATGCAGGTTCATTTTACACTGCAGCATTACTCTTCTGCTTGATAACCAAATTAGTCTTTCTGGCTTTCTCTAGATATGAAACACGCCATTTCAAATACTTAAGACCCACCCTCTAAATCAGAATTTTAAACGAACATGTTTAAGTCAATTTACGCAATGTTATCCCAACTTTCTAAGTCTTTCTTCAAATTTACCCTATCAATATCTTAAATTTCCCATTTTATGTACTTTTTAACTTAGGGAATGCAGGGATATTGAGAATGCTTCATATAGTAATTGGGCACTCCATAACAACTTAAACTTTTAGGTTGTGGTAACGTATACACATACATATGGGAAAAATCAACTCAGTCTACAGTAGCAGAATACTTTGGGTGATAAGAAACCAGCATTAAAAGTCCTACCATCTTGTTTGGAAATAAAATAAAGTAAAATAGGAACAAGTATGAATTACTTACTTTGAAATGCGCTCCTCAATAACTGAGGTCGATGAGTTTGTTCCACCTGATGTACCACCAACACTTTTTTCATCCTCGTTGATATGGGAATTCTTTCCTCCCTTCATAACATCTCTATCCCTACTGTATTCCTGATCCGACTTAAACTGGCCATGATTTCCTCCATCCTTACTCCTATCATAATCTTTCCTTATGGCTTTTCTTCTGCACTCGATCTCTCTCTCTGAACTTCTCTTTATCTTGTTCTGCATCCCTCTCCTTGAGTTTCTCATTTGTCTTCTCTCTGTCTCTTTCTTTATCATAATCTCTATACTTTTCCTTCACTCTATCATAAGAAATCCTAGCCTTAACATTGAGTATTGATTTGCCATGTTCTTGAGGAGAAACAATCAGATCCAAGAGGAGAAGCAAAGAAGAAAGGGGCGGTGTATGTAAACATGTGGTGGGCTGTTGGAGAGATGGGCTGGAGGTGGGGAGGCATGGCACTGTACTTTCCACCTAATTACAAAAACCCTAAAAATGCTACTTTCTTCTCGCTTAAACAATTTTCCACTAACCCTAATAAAACCAATGCAAATCAGAACAAGCACAAAACCAAACAAAATCACTTCCCTCAGAAATCAATAGTAGAAAAATATATTGAAAACCCCCAGAAACCAGAGCAAATCCAGATCTAAAGAGAATCCAGCAAGCATCACTGGCAAAACAACAATTCACGAGATAAAATTAGGGGAAATTAACAAACCTAGGAAAATGCGGCTCGTGTCTCCTCTATGTCTCTGTACAAGGTTGGAGCTTGCTGAGCTGCGATATGGTGATGGATTCGCTGGAGTGGAGATAGACCGATTGCGGAGACAGTGATTGAAATTGAAGCTTTTGCAACAATTTTTATTATTTTCTATACTATTATAGTTTAGTTTAGTCCGTGGAGAAAATTACAAATAACCCCTCAACCATCCGTAAGTCCCACTTTACCCTTTTCCGTTAACATTTCTAAAAAATTTGTTAAGTCTTTTGTAAAATGATGAAAATACTTATGTATCTGAAAAATTAAAATAAATAAATAAAA
>JAYMTP010006149.1:0-12421 GCA_036897365.1 Geranium brycei | reverse complement strand
ATAAACAGAAATTTACATTTTAGATATGCATTCTTGTATCAATTTCACATATACTCTTAAAATTCAAATTTTGAACTATGTATCATGTCTAACCATTTAACCTGTCAAATCCACACAAAACCCAAATAAGTTTTACGATTTCTTCCCAAATGTCTCGGTCGATTCGTCGTCGATGTTCAACAAATTGCCAGATCTAAACTCGCTTGAGCACTCAGATCTCACCGAATTCGTCCGATTCAACTCAGAGACACTAGAGTTGGTGGTTTAGTCATCCCTGTGAGTCCCGATCCTCACCAAACGCGTCCGGCTAGAGTCGGAGACGCTCGAGTCGGTGGTTTGGTCCTCCCTTCGACTCCCGATCTCGGCGAGCAGTTTCTTATGAAATCGGACCGGTCCCACAACATTGTTGTCGTCGTCGGACACTATCACAGCGAGGAACCGCCGGAGGAAGGTCAACGAGAAGCTGCGATCGCTTCAGAAACTGATGTCGTGGAACAAGAAGATGGAAGCATTGACGATGCTCGAGGAGAAGGTCTTGGGAACACAATGACGTCTTCGGCGGGCACCTATTTCGTGTGTGTTCGGTGGGGTCGACGAGCCTGCAAGATTTTTGGGAAGAGATGGAAGATGAGCCTGCAAGGTCTTGGCCATGGATGTTCACACCAACAATAGGACAGAAACAAGAGCATTTTTGGTATTTTCACAAAAAAAGTACACCCATGTGTTGATCACGTGACCACAAATTAACACCGTCGAGACTAAGTGGCACGTTAGGCAAGTTCAGGGTTCACAAACCAATTTCATCTTTTGTGGTAGTTAAGTGAAAAATGGTATAATACAAGGTAGCTAAGTGGAATTTTCCCAAAAAATATATTAAGTGCACTGTGTATATAACATTTTTAGTTAGGAGTACGTAACTACAATTATCTCTGTATGTTTTCTCGTTCTTCTACTCATTCCTCCCCCACATTCACCAAAGGCAATGACATATGCAAAAGTACATATGACATATCATATTTATTCGATCCATTCATCAATTCAAATAACGTAATCACTTAACTGACTATGAATTTGAAGATATTGAACTAATATTGTATTTCAACAATTTAATTTTATTTACATAAGTGTTTGTACTCATTATTAACTGTATCGTTTTTCATATTTTATTAAAAAACACATTTTCCTTATCAGAACGTCACACATATTATTTCAATTTACCCTTATTAAATGCTAATAAATATTCATTATAATTAATTCAGCGATCAAATGAGTAATTTACATATAAAAATATATAATTTTATTACCCGATAAATGAACATAGCAATTTATTCATCACCCTACTTAAATCAAGAGGAGTGGGTGAAATTGACCGTTAAAAAGAAATATTCATCTCCCCATCACCACTCCCGAATTTTCTATACATCATCCCCTCCGTCCAAAATGAAAACGACTCAGTACAAATGTCCAAAACCCACAAAGAATATAAGAAGCTTCATATTAGAAGCTTGGAAAAACAGTACACGAGTGACACATGTCCCAATCGATAAAGACGGAACCGAACCATCCACAATCTCTCTGTCGCCTAGTAAATAAATAACAATAAAAACCGTCTAAACCAAACCAACACCAATAGAAAGTGACACGTCACCGAAAGTTCACAGACCAACAAAAGGTCCCAGACCCACACACACAGAGGGACCGATCTCCAGAATTTCACTGAACCAAAACCAGTAATTTAATTTCCTCTGAGAGATCTCCGATTTGTGGCGCTAACGATGATTCCGTTCCCGTCGGAGAGCAGCAGCGTGGACGGAGATGACGAGAGGGAAGGGGAGGAGGAGGAAGAGGAAGAGGAAGAGGAGGACGAAGAAGACGAGCCCAGGCTCAAGTACCAGAGAATGGGAGGAAGCATCCAGACGCTGCTCGCCACCGACGCCGCCACCTGCATCGCCGTCGCCGAGCGCATGATCGCGCTCGGCACTCACGACGGAACCGTCCATATCCTCGATTTCCTCGGGAATCGGGTAATTTTACGATTCCGATTTCGAATTCAATTTCAGTTCGTTTATTCTTGATTTCGTGAGATTTGTTGTTTGATGCATTTGGTTGTGCGAAATTTTCCATTGGTGCGGCTTATCGGATCTACATTCATCGTCTGTTGATTTCTGAATTTGAATTGTGTATCAGCTGTGGAGAAGCTGGTCGTAGATCATGGTGATAGCATAACCGAGCTGCTATAGGAATTGGAAATGAAGCAGAAATATAGATAGCTGTGCGCGTTCAAATTTTGCTTAACCACTAGCATTCCTCTCCTGGCTTCCATGTGCTATTTTGCTTTGCCGTGCAGTGATGCCAATATTTTACAATTTTCATGGAGAGAAGTTGGGAGGTTAATGTAGGTGGGCTAAGCTATGGAGAAGGATTGAATAATCAAAATGTAGATCGGATTGGTATTATAACTCATATAGGTAATAGTAATAGATTGCTAAGATGTGAGGTGAGTCCCAGTTTCATTAGTAACGGAGATAACCGTGTTGGGTACAGAATTCCAATTTTCTGGACATGTAGGATTGCAATTGGACCTCTGAATGAATGTTTTTTTTCGCTTGATTGGAAACTATGGCGAGTTATTGTGACTGAGATGTTTGAGTGAATTTAACATTCTTTTGATGTCTTTGACTACATAAGGCTTTGAAATCTCATTGCTAAAGTTCTTACTGTGTTTGAACTATTTAATCTTCTACTGCTTGTATCCTTGCTTACTTTATCTCCGACACTTTGCACCAATGGCACTACTGGAGCGCATCTTTTCATTTTAATCTAGACAGAGGAGCAATACTGGGTTGTTGATGTTATACTTAAGCATTACTATGAACCTCTCATGCAAAATGGTTGAAGGATTTATCATGTTGATAACCCGACTAAATGGTATATTAACACCTCAGTTTTGTTGTGCTGTTCATTGGTTGTTCATACCGTAATGACATGTTACTTAGAAAGGTTATTAGAGGACCAACTCAACTAAAAGCTTAATCTGATAGTTGAAGGACCAATTATAGTTTTATACTCTAACAGGCGTCCTCACGGACAAGCCCATTTTTAGGTTTGGACGTGTACTTATCAGAATAGAGGATTGAGAATCCCATTAGAAGTTAGAGGACATTTGGAAGAGAAGTTTGAGGGAAGCCCATTATTGAAGAGAGTTGGAGAAGCCCATTGAAGAGAGTTGAGGCTTTTATGAGAATAAGAAATAAGAGAGAATGAGAAGAAATATAATTTGCACGTCCTGAGATTCGAATTCGTGTCCGCGAGGTGGAACTACCTCTGATACCATATTAGAGGATCAACTCAACTAAAAACTTAAACTGATAGTTGAAGGACCAATTATAGTTTTATACTCTAACAAAGGTGATTTAGTATCAGCTATTACTATCTAATAAGTCTCATGATAGTTTGTCCTTATATGGTAGCCCCATAAGATTTTTTATATTTTACATGTAAGAAAAATAGTTACAAGTCTGGAAACTAAGTTCAGTTTGTCTGAAAAGGGCACTCTATATTATTCTGCGGGTGGTGTAAGGATCCTTTTGCTCGTAATGCATATTAATTCTTTGAAGCATTTTGATTTTGCGTTTTATGGGTCCAGGCAATATTTTGAATAGTTCACAAACCATTCAACCTCATTTGCTAGGAGATATTTCAAAATAATCATGAACCATTTTCTTTTTCCTCTCATACTTGTAAACATATTCATTTTGCCTCCCAGCACATGCAGGTTTCTTTGGATCCATTTCTCTGGAGTTATATGAGGTCTTAAGTTGGTTTAATGATATTTATAGCACACTTTATATTTAAATTATAATGTTATTCTCTCTTTCCACAGGTCAAGGGATTTGAATCTCATAGTGCACCTGTTAATGACCTTAGCTTTGACGCCGAAGGTGAATACATAGGAAGTTGTTCAGATGATGGGTCTGTTGTAATTAACAGTCTTTTCACTGATGAGAAAATGAAGTTTGAGTATCACCGACCTTTAAAGGCTATAGCTCTTGACCCAGCTTACATTAAAAGGTCTTCTAGAAGATTTGTAGCTGGTGGTTTAGCTGGACATTTATATTTGAATTCAAAGAAATGGCTTGGCTACCGAGACCAGGTTTGAACTAGAAGCTGAAAATCACTATGCAAAAATGCTTAGTAAACTTTCTATTATTGTTCACGCGGTTTCTTTTGTAGGTTTTGCACTCTGGAGAAGGTCCTATACATGCAGTGAAGTGGAGGACAAGTCTTATTGCTTGGGCTAATGATGCTGGGGTGAAAGTTTATGATACTGCAAACAATCAGCGTATAACATTTATTGAAAGACCACATGGAAGCCCACGCCCTGAACTTTTGCTTCCTCACTTAGTTTGGCAGGTTAGTGAAAGCTTTACATGGACACTGTTCTGTGACATGCACATGCACTGAGGATGCCTGTTTTCAGATATCAAGCAGTTAAGTGGTTTTAGTAACCTTTGTATTCTCACTGACAAAGTGTTGATTATCTCCCAAACTCATTCAGGATGACTCTCTGTTGGTTATTGGATGGGGAACATCTGTAAAAATTGCTTCAATAAGATCAAATCAGTACAGAGGAACCAATGGGGCATCTAAGTCTACTCCATCGTCAAGGATGAATCGAGTGAATATTGTGGCGTCATTTCAGACCAGTTATTTTATTTCCGGACTTGCACCCTTTGGTGATTCTTTGGTTATTCTTGCTTATATCCCCATTGAAGAAGATGGAGAGAAAGAATTCAGTAGCTCTGTTCCATCACGACAGGTATTTTATTTTGTAAAGCTTATAAAACACACTGAATTTCTGTACCTGGTTTGTGCTTAATAAATTTGAATCTGATTGATTCTTCTCAAGGTGCAAATATGTCTTCTTATGGCATTTCTTCTTCTTAGGATCACTATCATATCATAAATGTAACTGAAAGGAGTTCATGCTCCATAAAAACACAATACTTGTTTGCTGCCCATTAGAAAGTTGTTTTTTTATCGTTGGGATTATGAACTTGTATATTTCTCGTTATGATGCCACACAAGTTACTATGTATAATTGTGGCATGCTTTCTTTTTTCAAAAGAATTAAGACTTTGTTTGGACAAGGGTAAGGAATGGGAACGGTAATGAGCATCACCTTAATATGTATGTAAATTTTGATTCTCATTCCCATTCTTTAACCCTCCATAGGCACACGCTGATTCCAAATTTTGAAATGGGGATAAATTTTCGGTGATGCAAGGCAATGTGAATGGACATAGAAATTATACATTTTTTGCATCTCCTCTAATTTACATACAAAAGAGGGGCGATTCCGCTTCCCAAACAAAGTTATCCAAATGCAGTCTACATGTTTTTTTTCTTCACTATTTCACCATTTCTCATAAAAATATAAAATTAAACCAAAGTTACTCACACGTCCTCTAAAATTTATTCCATGAAAGAAGCTCTTAGTTTATCGTTCTCGGATTACAACAACTCAACTCTAAGTGTTAAATTTTTAAACATTTCACCATGTATTTTTGCTATACGCCTGTCCCTACTATGCAACATTCCTTGATTGCATGTTTTGTTCTACTTTGCCTTTTGCCAATCCTTACTTCAAAAGCGAAAATGATGCACTTCTAGGTTTTCTTTTTCTCTATATATTTGTACAGACGCCATTGACTAATTTTAGAAGGCAACAACATATGTGCGATGGTGTATGTTAAATATATTTTTGGCAGGGCAATGCACAGAGACCAGAGGTACGCATTGTATCATGGAATAACGATGAACTTTCAACAGATGCTCTACCTGTGCATGGCTTTGAACATTACAAGGCAAAAGATTATTACCTTGGTCATGCTCCTTTCTCAGGTTAACATATTGACACAATTCTATGATTTATACATAGTGATTATTTTCAATACTTCTAATAGTTCTTTCTTATGAATGTAGGTAGCAGTTATGCTGGTGGTCAGTGGGCTGCTGGCGATGAACCAATGTACTATATTGTTTCCCGAAAGGATGTAGTCATTGCGAAGCCCAGGTTAAAGTTCATCACTTACTTTCTATAGTGATATAAATTGAAAGTCGATATCATTATTGTGATATAAGATTAGCACTGTTGTATGCTTGGGAGTCTCAGATTTCATGTAGCCAAGTGTTTATGGAAATAATTCACAAGAAAGCAAAATTTGACAATATTTTTAGGAGGTGGAGAGTTGGGTTCCTAGAAGTTTTCCCTTGATTTTCTAATGACATGTGCACAATGTTGTGTCAATTGAAACTTGCAAGGTTCACCTGCTTCGATAAATTAATGTGTTTAATTGTTCAGGGATGCTGAAGATCACATTGCTTGGCTTCTTCAACATGGGTTGCACGAAAAAGCTTTAGCAGCTGTTGAAGCAGGGCAGGGACGTAGTGAACTCCTTGATGAGGTAGGAGTTTTAAGATAATTTGATTCCATTTATATTATTTTCCATATCACATTATGAAATGCGTGTGTTAATATGTAGATATCCTGACATTTGTAGTTTATAACTCACAGAATTATACTTTTTCTATATAAATGTTAGAGGTAATGACATATGGGTACACAACTATGTCATTTTTCAAAATAAGTACCCCAACTTCAAAAATTTCATTTCGGGTACTCGAACATTAAATAAGCGACATTTAACCCAACTTCTGTTAAATCTAACTGAATTTGTTTGTTAAAAAGTCTAAAATACCCTTGATAGTTCTGATTTGATTTCAAACTGGTCTGACCGGTTTAAAACTGGTCTGAACAGTTCAAATTAAAAAAATTATTACTTTTATTAATAATAACTTTTATTAATTTAAACCGGTCATGTAAATAGGTTATTTGAGTTTTTGGCATGTAAGGAGAACTTTAGTACATATTTGGCTGAACTCTATCTACTAACTGGTGCTCCCGTGTCTTTCTAAGTTTCTTTCATGTTAATCTTTTGGATTATAGTTAGATAGCTTCTAGTTAGTTCTATGGTAATTTTACTTGTGCAACTCAGTTGATTGCCATAAATGTCATTGTGTAGGTGGGATCTAGGTACCTTGATCATTTAATTGTGCAAAGAAAATTTGCTGAAGCTGCATCTCTGTGTCCTAAATTGTTGCGAGGATCTTCTTCGGCATGGGAGAGGTACTAAGTGAGTGTCATTATTCAAAAATTGTTTTTGTAGGTTTCCCATTAATAACTTATTGTTTATTGTCTGCTTCAGATGGGTATTTCACTTTGCTCATCTCCGTCAGCTTCATGTATTGGTCCCATACATGCCAACAGAAAATCCTAGATTGCGTGATTCTGCTTATGAGGTTTGTGAAGAAAAAATACCCCCAAATAATAATCTAATATCTCTGTTTTTCTTTTGGTTGTGTGGACCTGTTAACTGACATGCTCTAGTTGATAACTTCAGGTTGCTCTTGTAGCTCTGGCAAATAATCCATCTTTTCATGAGGATCTTGTGTCAACAGTTAAATCTTGGCCACCTGTGATATATTCGACTTTGCCTGTTATCTCAGCCTTGGAGCCTCAGCTTAATACTGCAATGACTGACTCACTTAAAGAGGTGAGTCTGAATACTTAGCACACCTATGAATTTTGAACGTATTGATGGCAACTTGCTACTTATGTAATCACATTCTACCCGTGCTAGGCATTAGCAGAGTTGTATGTAATTGATGGGCAATTTGAGAAAGCTTTCTTATTATATGCTGATGTAAGTGTTCTTTATGCTCACACTCTTTCCATTCCACATTTTATGTTTATCCACAATTGTAAGTCGTTGGGGACAACAAGGTGTCCATTCATGATTTTTTGATACAATCTTGATATTGATGCATCATTGTTTGTTTGATTTTCAGCTTATGAAGCCAGAAATATTTGATTTCATTGAAAAGCATAGCTTGCATGATGCAATTCGTGAAAAGGTACGACAAAACAAGTTCAGGTGCATAAATAACTTAGTTATTTTTGTTTACTTCCCGTCGGTATCTGAAGGACGACTTCATTATTTTTTAATCATGCCTCAAATCTTCATGAAATTAGAAACCAGTATTCAGATTTCACAGATATCATTTTTTTAAATGGACGTTTCCACTCTTCGAGATAGCCTTATCCTAGCTAGTAAGGGCTGGCGATTTATTGGTTATGCACATTTCTGTGTTAGAAGTATTTCCTACTTATAGTTTCCTAGTTGATAGTTTTGTATTGATACAGTTTAGGTTATTTCCTATTTCGTATTAATAATTAGTATTATTCTTTTCTTTTTTTTATAAGCTTAGGATTATATTGCATGAAAAGAAAAGTACAATAAAAGGGTAGATAGTAGAAAAGATCCTAGAAAACTACCCAGACCGCAATTAGTATTATTCTACCCCCTATATAAAGGGTCATTCCCATTGTATTAGAACAACCAGAAATATTATCAATTAAGTTTTGAATTTTACATTATAGAAGCACAATTTTGTCATTGGCGTATTAGTTTTTATGGCTCCTTCTCATACTTATTTGATCATATATTTACCTCAATTTATATTGTTACTCATCCCTGTAGGTTGTCCAACTTATGATGCTAGATTGCAAGCGCGCAGTTCCTCTATTCATCCAAAACAGAGAATTAATAACACCTTTTGAAGTTGTTTCACAATTGAAGAGGGCTAGCAAAAAGTGGGATTCTAGATATTTTTTGCATTTGTACCTGCATTCATTATTTGAAGTAAATCTACATGCTGGAAGAGATTATCACGATATGCAGGTACGTGAAAATGATGCACAAGATTTTGGTCATGCCTATGAAAGTGTGATTCTAGATACTTGGCATGTTTTCATGTTTAATTTAGGTGTGATGACGAACAAAGAACTTGAATTCTCGAGTGTAGGATTTCATTAACCCGCCATTGCTGTTTTCCTTCTCAACGTGGCTGTCTTATCATCACTTTGTTCATTTGCATTACCTGCAGGCACTACCGGAGCTTTTTTAGTCTTCTTTGGCCAAGAATGGCCATCAGTTTATCGCAATACTTATGTTATGTTCGGTTGAATCACATTATGCATGGATTGTTTGTATATTCCCAATTGGTGCATGCATTGTCTAACCATAGCATGTTCTCTAATAATTGTTCCAGGTAGAGCTTTATGCTGAATATGATCCAAAAATGCTTCTTCCTTTCCTCCGTAGTAGTCAACATTACACACTTGAGAAGGTTACAAACACAGAATAAATTGTTAAAATTTAGCTTCTGATTATTCTTTTTTATGAGTTAACTCCTTGAAATTAAATTTTAGGCTTATGAAATTTGCGTCAGAAGAGATCTTCTAAGAGAGCAAGTGTTCGTCCTTGGCAGAATGGGAAATGCAAAGCAAGCCCTTGCTGTCATCATAAATAAATTAGCGGACATCGAAGAGGTACTTGTGAATGATTGTCGGGTTGGTATAGTCTCTGTTTTGTATTTTGATAGCAATGAGACCAAGTCTTTGTTGGTTTGTACAGGCTGTCGAATTTGTCACCATGCAACATGATGATGACCTCTGGGAAGAATTAATTAAGCAATGTCTCCACAAACCTGAAATGGTATGTTAAAAGTTTAACCTGGAGACTTAAGTAGTTGATCTTCTGCTGTTTCTTTTGCATGTAAGTTTGAAGTTTGAACCATGCTTTCACTAAATGACAGGTGGGCATGTTATTGGAGCACACGGTTGGTAATTTGGATCCCCTCTATATTGTTAATTTGGTGCCAAATGGTATGGAGATACCTCGGTAAGTTTGCCCTGAATATTGCATTTGCTCCGCCCATTTTTTTTTGCTCTACCCATTTTTTATTACGCTCTCCTTCACAAATAAACGTCCTATTCTACTTAAACGCAAAAATTAAGAATCAATTGAGTTAATGCTTGATGCTCCATCCTGTGGGTGTAACTAGCTCGTAAGAATATTTTTTTTGTATTTCACAATCCCGCGTAACTAATTTCCCGTTATTAGTGCTTGCTAGGGCTGGCCTAGTGGTCAAGTGAACATTTTATCTCGTAAACTATATGTTATTAGTGGTTACAATTTTTCTAATCTATTTTCCAATCAAGTGAATGAACATTGCTCAGCAAGTTTTTTGGGGCAAGATGCTTTTTACTCTTGACATTTTACATGCAACATTGCAACCAATCTTTCTTCCCATGTTCTACTCAGGCTTAGAGACTGTCTGGTGAAAATTATAACTGATTACAGAACTGAAACATCTCTGAGACATGGGTGCAATGATATTCTTAAGGTACTTCTCATTTCACAGACCATAACACCTTTATCATACCGAACAGAACAGCAAATTCCTTGACATGGACTAATATTGTGGCATTGACAGTCTGACTGTGTCAACCTGTGGGTAAAATACTTCAAAGAAGCACAGCGTGCGATTTGCTTGAGCAGCGACGAAACTGAAGCCCGAGCAAAAAGAGACGACAACAGGTCTTCTCAGGGAACTGAGAGAGCACCGAGCGTGAGAACCATGGAGGTCAAGTCAAAGACAAGGGGAGGTGCAAGATGTTGCGTGTGTTTTGATCCCTTGTCCTTACAAAACGTTTCGGTGATTGTGTTCTTCTGTTGCCATGCCTATCACATGGATTGTCTCATGGACTCCATACAAACAGTCGGCGGCAAGAATTTAAACGGTGAAGCGTCCTCAGAAGAAGAGGAAGAAGATGATGAAAACCTTTCGGGTTCTGCTAATATGCGTTGTACTTTATGTACTACAGCAGCTAGTTGAGTTTTAAGTCCATTTCAAGTGTGTGCTTTTTGCTTACAGTTTTGTTGTTGTTATTGAGCCTTGTATTGTAGGAGTACATGTATTATTATTATGCACAACAAATAAAACTATATCAATTGTCTCATGGAGTATAAGAGTGATAAAATAAGAGAATTTAACTTGATTATTAACCTCGTGGAATAAGTGTTTGATCGTTCAACCTACAGTTGATTATAAAAGAAAATTAATTTAAACATGAGACGACGACATCATTTCTCCGACCTCTAGTTTGGTAAAGCCTCTTTGGACCATTGCGTCAAATAAACTTTCACATATGATATGAGTTATTAGTTTAACATAAGAGTGATTTGTTGGATAAATGGCTTTGGGCCTTGGTTGTGTCACGCTCATTGGTCCATTTGGTTGATCCACTTCCTTTATTATTGGACAAAATATTTTTATTTCTTTAATTAATTATTTCGCAATCAGATTCTTGTATTAATTTGGTCATTAATACATTGTGGTTACAAGAGTGTGTATTGAATTGGAATTCAATACTTTGTGGTTACTCCTGGGGGTGTAAATTACCCATAAATGTCTGATTTGAATTAATTGATTATTCTTTAAATTCGTTTCTATAAATAGTAAGTCTTGCTCATTTGTTTCAGATACGAAAAAAATACTACTAATTTTGTTTTTCACGAAACTGAGGTTATACTGATTTCCACATAAAGTTATATGAATTTTCACTGAAAGTTATACGTTCCTGAGACTGTCTGTACCAGTTCCACTTCCGGCTCTTCTAGTGGGCGTTGTTTCGGAGTTCTGTGCAAAACCTCAGGAGCTACCGGATTGGATCACTACCTCCGTCCACCGGACATATACCTTTCAGGTTAGTGGCATCAGCGCCACGACACAGATTCAATTCATCTTCTCCGCTCCTGTTTTGTACCAGGTTCTACCAGGTTAACAGGTTATACACGCAAGGGCACAATGTTATACACGCAAGAGCACAAGGTTATACAACGGGTTTAGTTTCCTGCCACAGTTGAGCTAGCATTACAACCTCACTGTTTGAATTGATCTCACGAGTTTGCCTACTCTACAACCGGGTATTACATTGTTATTCCAACAATCTGAAAGCTATAATTTAATACTCGGTTATCAATGGCCATACATGCTAGTCTCAACATGAACTATGCTCTGTCAAAACTAGAAACTTTAGATTGTACGAATTATCGTAGATGGTCTCAAAAGTTGCTTATGTTTTTTGAACAACTAGAGATCGACTATGTAGTATTGCATGATCCCCCCGTAGCTATCATGAACAATAATGAACTTCTAGGTGCTCCCCCTTCTGTCGAAATTATGAGGAACAATAATTTCGACATATCCAAATATGAGAAAGATAACAAATGTGTCCGGTACCATATTCTAAGTCATATGGCGCACACGTTATTTGACTTATCTATGGTACATAAATCAGCTAAAAATATTTGGGAGCTGCTGGAGAAGAAGTACGGTGTTGATGATGTCGGAAAGGAGAAGGGCCTCTCTTATCAAGAGCTTGTAAGTCACGTGAGGACTGAAGAAGCAAATCAACTGAAGGATAAAATGAACTCCACGTCAACTCACATTG
>JAYMTP010006148.1:0-12423 GCA_036897365.1 Geranium brycei | reverse complement strand
AAAGGTAGGGGCTGTTATGAAGCTTTTTATAATGCTGTAATTTTCTGCAAATAAGATCAATGCATGTATTTTGTTTTAGAGAATTCACGGTTCAATTACCGAAATTGCATGAAATTTATTCTATGGATCCCATGAATTCTCCTTCACCGATGTGGCCGAGTGCCTTCAAGAAGTAGGTGTGCTAATGTGGCGGCTCAAAAGCTGACATGGAGGCTCCAAAACACTCTGTTGTGGACAGCCTTAGGTCGATTGATAACCATAGTATTAACACAACAACATGATAAATGAGTAGATTAACTGTCCATAGAGCAACATTCAGCCGCAGCAAACAGTTTATTTTGTTTGTTCTTAGGTTGAGGAGTGTCTTCATGGGTGAATGAAGAATCACACCGCTTACATGTGCAAGGATTTATACGGCAATGATAATGTAATCGACAATGTAATGCTTGTTTGACACTTGAAAACCCAACATTTGAAACAGACGATAAATGAAGACCAAGAAGATGAAGCAAACCCCACATGCTTCCTGTCATTCATTATATTGATGATGAGTTAGAGACCTTCCCTCCCACCAGAGAGCCTATCAAACTGTGACCCATGCATGTCCACAAAGATTCAACAACAAACAAGACTTGTTGAAAAGAAGAGGGATCTTCTCAGCTTTTTTATACAGACATTGCTGATTCTTAATCTTAGAATAAGTTACAAACAAAACCTCAGCCTTAAACCCGCTACTTGCTTTGTAAAGCAGAAAGCACTTGCATTATACACACAACAAAATCAGTAAAAGCCTCCGAACCCTAAAGAGGCTGCTGCAATGTGACGACTACGGGGCTCGTCACATCGTGCTTCCCGTCCGACCATACGATCGATCCACTCTTCACAATCGAGCTTCCAGGCGAGAGCTGCACTGCATGAGCCTGCACCCTCACGAGGAAATTCAATTTCTGACCCACCCTCCGAAACACGAGCCTCTCCGGCTCCACGGTCATGGTCATGCCGCTGGGAGGATTCATTGTCACCCGATACAAGGACTTGGGTTCGCCGACGTTAGTCACTGTCCGGATAAAATGCGTGGACAGCTTGTGCTTCCCATACATCTGAAACACAGCAGTCAACGAGGGGTAATTCAGATTGCCGCTGTGGCCTGCGCGCCTGGCCCCATTGCAATCCGCAATCTTCCTCGTCACAGCTTGTATGTTCTTGATAGTGTAATTTGAATTGCACAAGAAATCGACATAATCGTAGGAATTGAGGTCGTAAATGAGGCCGGGGTCCATGGCCTTTTGGGGGTGGACATGCCCAGCCCCGTAATCCATGACCGTCGAGGTGTTTCCGGAGGACTCGTCCAACATAGTTTCGCCTCTGTTATCGATTGTGTAAGCTGTTGTCATCAATGCGGACCTGATGGCCGCAGGGCTCCATTCAGGGTGAGCCGCCTTGAGCAAGGCGGCCAGACCGGACACATGAGGGCAAGCCATGGAAGTCCCCGAAAGTATATTGAACTCTGTGGTGCGCTTGTCCGTGGGAACTCCCGACGGTCCAACCTTATCGGGCCAAGCAGCGAGTATGTTCAATCCCGGGGCGACGATGTCGGGTTTGAGGATTTCAGGGGATTCCGGGTTGGGGCCTCGGGCAGAGAAGGAGACCACCACCGGGGCGGGGCGGACACCAACCCGGGTTCCTCGGAAGACCAGCGTGGCCGTTGGAGGAGATCGGGTTTTGGAAGCTGTGGTGATGTATTTTCTGATCTCGTCGCCGCTTGTGGCGCCCACGGCTGCGGCAGGGAGGACGTGGCAGTCTGCGACGAGCCCTTCACCGTCGAACACCCCGTTTGCCAAGATCATGCCGACGCCGCCGGCTTTCCTGACGACGTCGCCTTTTCCGGCCCGGGAATTGATTCCTCTGTCGCACACCACAATCTTCCCTTTGACGAAATTGGGGTCCAGGGAGCCCTCCAAGCAAAGGGAGGACGAGTAGCCGTCGCTGCCTTCGTTCCCGGCGTAGATGAGAGGGTACATTTCACCGGCAACCAGGCCGGGCCCTCCATAAACACTCACTCCGGGGAGGGTCCAGCCGTTGCCCAGCTTAACGTCCGCGGGGAAATCCCTGTCGATGGTTCCGGCGCCGACGGTGGTTACCCAGGGTGCCACATTTGTGACGGTGAGGCCGCCCGGGCCGCCGTTGCCAGCGGAGGCGGAGACGAAGACGCCGGCATCGGATGCCCCGAAAGCGGCGATGGCGATGGCGTCGAGATAGTATGGGACGACGACGCCGCCGACGCTGAGGGAGAGGACGTCGACGCCATCGGAGACGGCGGCGTCGCCTCTCAGCATCGAAAGCTCGCCCCCGACGTTGAAGGGTTCTTTCAATCATAGAGCGTCCTTGCTGTTCTAGATCTGGGAGGCGAGACGGCCAAGAAATCACAATCAATATGATCGGAACGTATTTGGGGAAATAATAATGACGTCAATTAATGGCAAAACTTATAATTGTGTAATGGCACAATGCAAACATAACAGTAAGCCATGAATTAATCACCTAAACAATGAAAACTAATTAACCTTTCAAAAATTAATTATTCACCAACAATTAAGGAGAAAGAGAAGGAGCCAACAATTAAGTATTAATACATATGATTAATTTCATTTTATTGATATAATTTTAATCATTAAAAAAATTGTAATTATTATTTATTAAATAAAAGTAATAAAAGTTTTAATTTGAACCGGTCAGACCGGTTTTGAACCATTCAGACAAATTTGATTTCAAATCAAAACTATTAAGAGCATTTTAGATTTTGTAACAAACCAATTCAGTTAGATTTAACAGAAATTGAGTTAAGTGTCGCTTATTTAATCTTCGGGTACCCCAAATGAAATTTTTGAAGTTGGGGTATTAATTTTGAAAAGTGACATTGCTAGGTGTAGTCATCTGTCATTACCCCTTAAAATTAAATTAACATAAATTTTAATTTTAAGCGGTCAGAACCGGTCTGACCAGTTTCAAACCAGTCAAATTCAAATTAGAACGGACATTTTAGATTTTTTAACAACTCAATTCAGTTAGATTTAATAGAAGTTGGGTTATTTGTCGCTTATTTGATTTTGAGGTAGTCTAAATGAAAATTTTGAAGTTGGAGTACTGATTTTAAAATGTAAGGCGTAGCCATATGTCATTACCCCTAATTTAATCAATGAAGTGTGTGAGATACAAAAACTAGAAAATGGGATGATAATATTTTTTTAATTCGAATGCCCATTTAAGTATCCAACAATTGACCGTATTGGGAGGCACGAACAGTTCATATATTTATTGTTGCAAGCAACTAGCAAGCTTGGTAATAGATAAAACTCTTTCTCCTTTATTAAAACAATAAGCAGTTGTCGGATTCAGACAACATTGTTCGTGTTTTTTTTATCCGATGAAGTATGGGAAGTGCAGACACGGCCACTTTATGTGCTATTGTGGGTATAATAGTTGTGATCGTCACATGTTGGATTCCTCCTAATAAACTCAATTAGTTTGACTTTTAGTTATTGAAATTTAAGGCTAAGCTTATATTACTCACGACATAAATTTAATTTATTTAAAAGTTCAAATTAATAAGAGGCTCAAAATAATATGAACGCCTTTTAATTTATGAGTTTAAAGTCTGAAATAGATGACATATGGATGTTACGTTCAAAACATATCAAACTTTAATACAATGTCAGAAACTCAACACACATAAAAACTCAAGTAGAAGCTTGTAGACAATATGAGAGTCCTCCGATCTACTTCGTGAACGTGATGTCTTCGCTCGTTAAGAAGTGGAAGCCGGTGAGTGACGAGCCTGAGAGTTTCTCGGGCGTGTACTACATGCTCCCACTCTCGCAAATGCTCAAGGATTGACAGGAGGCATGGAGCAGTTAGGGTTCAAGTTACACGACGTGCACGATGACAGATAGTAAGGGGAGCATTCCAACAAAGCTTAGTGGATTATTATATTCGTTTGCTTTAGCTGATGATGATGAGCGGTAAAAATTATGTGTAATAAAGATGAGGTCAACGGTTATGGTTTCAGCACATGCGGTTATATCTGATAAAAACATCTTCCTTGTTGTTGTTGTCGGAAACATATTTTATGATAGGTGGAGGCTCAGTGACATCATGGAAGCCTTACGGTCTATGAGCGTTAAACTCGAAATAGATGACATATGAATGTTACGTTTAAAACACATCAAGCTTTGGTATTATGTGATTCTACCTAAAAGTTAAAGGCTATAGGTGGAGCCGTGGAGGTCTAGATTGTTATTTAAGTTGACAAACATATTCACATATGAAAGATGTGATACTCTAATAGTTAAAATTTGAAAAATAAAAATTTAGTACAATTTTAAAATGTTCAATTTTCAGTCCGATTCGATGTTGCATGAATAAATTTTCATGTAATTTTTATATTTCAGGTCGTTTCGGTTTATTATTTGACTCATTGATTTTCGATTCGACTTTTTAATCGACTTCATAAATTTCTCATATTTTGGGCAGAGCTTGACCTATTATTTTTTAGCCCAATTATTTTAGGCCCAAGTAATAAAGAACCATAGACCTATAATAAGTCACATGTTCAAATTGATCGGTTTTTGATTCAGTTCAGATTTTTTATCGGTTATAATTTTATAAATCGGAAACAAACCGATAGAGTTTTGGTTTAATTTCAGTTTCGAACCAAATCAATTCAATTATTTTCGGTTCTATTACTTTTCAGGTCGGGTTGGTTCGGTTATTTTTGGGCTGCCCTAGGTAAGCACGTGTGTTGCCGTTGCGTAACAAGTGAGGCCCACAGGAGCCGTCCTCAAAATAACGGGCCTCGACTCTGCTTTCACAACACAAGGCCCATCCATCGCGGAAGCCCAAATGTTGTTCTACTATCGATCTCGAGACGTCGTCGTTTTTAGAGTCCCAATCTCAAATCTCCACACAACCCTTAACCCTCCCAAAGCTCACCGAGTCTCCACCGTAACTTCGTCACAGTCCAGACCAAAGCTCAAGAAGGTCCTGTGAGAGCGAGCGAGCGAGCGAGCGAGCGAGAGGAAGGAGACGGACATGGCGGAGGTAAATTCAGGAGGCGACGTCCCTCCCAACGTGACCATCTACATCAACAATCTCAACGAGAAAATCAAGCTTGAAGGTACCGAAAATCGCACGAAATCGAATTGTTTCATGAATCGCAATTTCTAGGTTTAGCTTTTTACTGAAATTGAAATTTGAAATTTGAAATTTGATGCAGAATTGAAGAAATCGCTGCAGGCTGTGTTCTCGCAGTTCGGGAAGATTCTGGAGGTGTTGGCGTTCAAGACCTTGAAGCACAAAGGTCAAGCTTGGGTCGTTTTCGAAGAAGCCTCCTCAGCCTCCAATGCGCTCAGGCAAATGCAGGGCTTTCCGTTCTATGATAAGCCTATGGTACAGTTCGATCTTCTCTTTTGGTCTTTTTCTATATCGATCTCATTAGCTAATTATTAGTTCATATTAGCTTGAGTATCAATGTCTAGTTTGGTTTAGGTCATGAGCGATTGTGTGGTTTATAAATTATCAGTTTTGGTGATTCCGTTTGTGTAACTTTAGAGAATTACATTATGGTAGTTTGTTATTTGGATTGGGTTTGTGGGTGCGACCCTTTTCAGGGTAGTTGAATTTGGTGTCCTCAAATCTTTAGAAATTGGGAGGAGAAGTCTAGGACTTGGACTATAGTTACTTTGTTTGAGCCTCAGCTTTGGTTTTGAAAATTAGTAATCGTAGTAGCAAATTGAAAGGTGATAATTTCAAGTCATCTATGATGCTGGTTTGATTTTCCATTCCCGGGAACAAATGTAACATCCGTGTTAGTGGACAATAGAGGTGACTATTCGTTTATGTGTAATCATGGTACAAACTGCTGATATGTCAGATGTCGCCGTATTTCTCTGATTATTGGTTAGTAGAGATAAGTACTCGTTGCCATCTGTTTGCTGTGAGGCTGTGTGTGTATAAGTGTTTGTGAATGTGGACAGGAATCAAGATAATGTGTGTAATTTAGTTTAATTTTCATAAACATATGTCGGTTCCTATTTTTAAAATGGGAATGGGAATGGACATATGGATCTCGAATATTTTTCATTTCTCATTCACGTGCCCACACAAAAACTATCCAAACGTAGGTCATAAGTTTGGTGTCCAAACAAAAGGGTATTGGTATCCTAACTTAATTGACTTTACTCATTGTTCATTATTCATTAAGGACTGCTTACCTGTTCTGCACTTGTACATGCATGTCCATATTAGTTTTTATCCATTGTCACTAACGCTGGGTAATATACATTTAAAAAGAGAGATTAGTTGATAATGTTAGATAGGTCTACATTAATATTTCTTTTTCTTAGTAAAAAATGAATATTTTGTGATTACTGCAGAGGATACAATATGCAAAGACAAAATCAGATGTTGTAGCAAAGGCCGATGGTACTTTTGTTCCGCGTGAGAAACGAAAGAGACACGAAGACAAGGGTAAGTCATTTTATTTGTATGTACTTATCATCTGTACTTGAAGTCACGGTATTGTAAAAATAGAACCACGGAATTGTAAAAATATAACCATGGTCATGCCCGTGCTGCTAGAAACAAACTTCTTTCAGCTTTGATTGCTCGTATATCTGTTATGTAATGTTAGTAATATTTATCTCCCCCATGCACTAATATTTTAATTATGCTTATATCTGCTAAACTAACAATCTGAACTTCTGTCTCATGATCCCAGGTGGGTTTGGCTATCTTATAAATAACTAGTTAGTAGTTACTATGGCAAAAAATGAGGAAACAAATGTCGTTGATACTTAAATTCATGTCATGATGTTACATCTCATGAGCATACTTATATGAAACAATTCGTATACAAATTTCTCAATGCTACTTTATGTATCTAGAGGATCTACAAAACCTATTGATTTCTATGAGGAGGTTCACATCCTGAAGGAAATGTAGTGATAGGACTTTGGAGTTACTATATGGCCTGATATGTATTCTGGATTTCATTTCTTATGTATGGTTTGTTTAATTACGCAGACCTGAATGTTTCTCTTATGTGTCAGGGAAAAAGCGAAGAGAGCAAAATGATGCTAATGCTGGTGCCGGTGGGAATCCTGCCTTTTCTGGTGCCTACGGTTCAATGCCTCCTGTAAGCAAGTTCCTGTATTTCCTCATGATTATCTTATCTTGATTGTGTCAACTTTAGTTTCGAAATCAACTTCTATGCATCTAACATGCCTGTGTTCCTGTGTGTCGGTGATGGTAACTTCGATGATGTATGTATAGAATCAGTTTTCTATTGGATCTATCAGACACCCACCTGACTCTGGAAAGACTAAAACCCATTTTGGCTTTATATGATACACATAACCCTTGATCAGAAAAGTGGAGAAAACTTGTAGTTCATGGATATTGGTGATCTTTATGGATTGATGAGATAATTACCCTCTAAGTGATTTGTTTCTAGGGAAAATGACAAAAAGTGCTGTATACTATTACAATTTTGCAAGATGGTGTTGCGTACTTTGTTAATGGCAAAAAGGTGATGTGAACTTTGATTTTTTGTGTGCAAAATGTATGTGTTTGTACAAAAATGATGAAATTGCCCTTACAATTAACAATATATATTTTTTAAAATAAACATAAATATTTTAAAGAGTTTTTATGAAAATATCTTTTAACTATAATTTGTATAGTCAAACTATGTAATTTAATTTTTAGTTAAATTATCCGTAAGATAAAAATTAATTTTTAAAATTCTTAATTTCAGAGGCAATTTGTCATTTTTGTACAAATATACACATTTTGCAGAAAAAATCAAAGTTCACGTCACTTTTTTGCCATTAACAATGTACATAGCACCTTCTTGCAAAAGTGTGATCGTTTACTGCACCCTTTTGCCATTTTCCCCTGTTTCTATACCATGTTGATTAACTTAAATCTAACTGAGCTTGTTTCATGTACATGTCAATACGTCTGTCACATTTTTTTATGCCATTTGTTAATTTTAGTAGCCTATGCCATGGCTCTACCCTCACCTTTTTGCATCGTCTCCCGATTTCTGCAGCTATCGCAAGTGCCCTATCCCGGCGGCGCAAAATCTATGGTCCCAGAGATTGCTCGACCGAATAACATACTATTCATTCAGAACCTTCCCCACGAGACGACCCCGATGATGCTTCAAATGCTCTTTTGCCAATATGCCGGTTTCAAGGAGGTGAGAATGGTGGAGGCAAAGCCCGGGATCGCCTTTGTGGAGTACGAGAACGAGGTGCAGTCTACGGTGGCAATGCAGGGGCTCCACAGTTTCAAGATAACACAGCAGAACCCAATGTTGATCACCTATGCAAAGAAGTAGAGCTGTTCCTAATGTTTTTAGAGTATATTTATGTTTCTGCTTGTCGTAGTCTCAGTTTCACTGGATCCTTTTGGAGGAATTGTGCATTGTTTTGGTACATCTAACTGGCCTTGTTTTCTTTAGAGGAATTGTGATGGTGTTCTAATTATGTGTACATTTGCTTGAAATCTTGATTTTACTACACTGTTGATTTTCAATTGATTATGGCAAAAATTATTGAACCCAACAGGGAACTTGTTGTCCCTGATCTTGCAAGGGCGAGAACAGGAGTGGGAGATGGCAACCGGGAGGATTCAGGCAGATTTAGTGATCTCCATCACCTTCTCCTTCAGATCATGGATATCAGATTCTCGTCGGATTCAAAGATTTTTTGCCCTCTATAAGATGATAACGGGCAGGTTTAGTGATCTTGTCCCCTATTCCTTTGGATCGAGGATGCTAGAGTCCTGTTAGATTTAGAGATTTTTTACTATGTATAGGATGACAACGTGACGGGTTTTAGATCCCCTTCCCCTATCCTGTTGGATAAAGGACATCGGGTCCCTGTCGGGTTCAGAAATGGCGATTGGGAACGGGAGTTGGATATGACAACTGGGAGGATTTCGTGCATATTTAGTGATATCCATCTCCTACCCTTTCAAATCGGAGAAATCGGATTCTTGTCGGATTCAGAGATTTTTGCATATTTATAGGATAACTACGGGGCAGGTTTAGTGATGCTCGTCCCCTATCCCTTTGGATCAGGAACATTATATTCCCATCCTATTCAAAGATTTTTTGCCTCTCTATAGGATGACAACGGGTGGGTTTAGTGATCCCTGTCCCATGCCCCGTGGATCTAGGACATCTCGATCCCCGTCAGGTTTGGAAATACTACAATTTGTCATGAATCCGCTTGCTGTCATTCTTGTAGAAAGGTAAAATACCATCAATCTGACGATGACCCAATATCTCCGATTACTGAACAAGATCACTGGATTCCCGTTCGAACTAGAGATTTTTGCCTCTGTAGTATGCCAACAAGGCAGGTTTAGTGATCCCCGTCTCCTACCCCGTTGAATCGAGGGCATCCAGTCCCCGTTAGATTCAGAATTGCTTGTCATTCCTGATGGGAATCACACAATCTGTCATGAACCTACATGTTGTCACTCTTGTAAAAAGGTAAAATATCATCAATCTGACGATGACCCAATCTCTTCGACTACAAGACAAAATTACCGGATTCCTTTATGAGTTAGAGATTTTTGCCTCTCAGTAGGATGACAGCATGTCGGTTTTAGTGATCTCTGTCCCCTAACCCGTTGAATCGAGGACATCGAGTCCCGCCAAGTATTAATACTTGCCATCACTAATTGAAATCACACAATTTGTCTTGAACCTACGTACCATCAATCTAACGATGATCCAACATCTTTGACTACAGGACATGATCACAAAACCTGCACCATTGCCATCCCTGCAAGGATCAGAGTTTTGGCAAGTATCTTACAAGGGAAATATATCAGCACAAGTCAAGACTAAAAAACTGAAAAAAAGAATATTTGAGGACTGAATTTAAACATCCTCCAGGGTACAATAGAATTGAAATGAAAATGCAACTTTTCAAAAGCCTGAACTATAACATTGTTCCAAAATCTACAAGATCATAACTACATTAACTAAATATGTATAGAAAAAGATGTCGAGTAGCTGATGGAAATCAAAATGTCAGTTTTCACATTAGCTACACACTCTCCAACTCGGTATTGTGGCTGTCCAGTTGATCCTTCAAATCCTTCATCCATCCATGAATCAGTTTTTCTTGCTTCTCGATCATATCGTTCTTTTTCTGCAACTCCTCTTCCATAGCCGCAATTTCCTGTCATGACACGAGAGGTTCAGTATCGAATATCGAGGCCAATAAATCTCTGTAGGAGTGGATAAATAATGAAACACATAGGGAAAAAGACACATACTATTCTCAACTAAAGGTCATTTTACTTAGCTACACCTAACTATATTTAGGGTTAAACAGCTACACCCAACATTTTTTTGTTCTCACGGCCTTAAAAAAGGGATAAAAGTGTTAAGTTGAAAGTGAAAAGTCTAAAATATCTTCGGTCACTTTCCTACTTTTCAAAACATGCACTTGGTCGATTATTCTGTGTTTTATTGTTATTTTTAAGAAATCTAGATCTCAAATCTATCATTTTAGTAGGCTACGTGTTTTTCTCTATCGTGCTCCACATCCCGACCACCTCTTCTTCCTCCGGCAACACTAAACCAGTCAGCAACACCACCAGGGGCATGTTTTGAAAATTAGGGAAGTGACTCGAGTGCATTTTAGACTTTTCAATTAACATTTTTATCCATTTTTTTAACACCGAGGAAAAAAAATTCTTGGATGTAGCTGTCAGCCACAAAATGCAGTTACGTGGAGCTAAGTAGAAATGACCTTTAGTTTAGGATAATTAGGTGTCTTTTTCCCAAATAAATATGGCACTACTATCTTTGAATTACCTTCTTTAGTGTTTCAGCCTTGGTTGGAGGATCCTCGCGCTGCAGGCCGATGAAATACATTTGAAGCTTCTTGGCGGCTTCCATGAATTCTCTGGCATGCCTCTCTACATCAACTAATGAGATCACAGCAAGACCGTTTCATCATCGACAGACACAATATCTATGCATTTTTGTTAGTCTGCAATTAAAAACGCATAAAACACTTTCTAAACATGCACAAACAAGTCCTAGTCCTATGTGACCGATGATTGAATAAGCATGTTCGTTAATGCTTCAGATACATTGACAATGAGAAAAAGATATACAATTCACCGCTTATCGTGTAGGTAACCATTCATTGACCTTCGACCCTATTTACCTAATACCGAGTACTCGAGGCCCTTTAGGGCCTCTAACCACTATGGTTCCTCAAACACATTGATTTACCATCAAAGGATATATAGTACTCACAAACCAAAACAAGCTCCGCTACAACGGCAATCATTTTCTAATAAACAAAACTAATGATCTTCCATGCCTCCGAGCATTAAGCATTCTATTCAACCAAAACACTAAGCAAAATTAACTTTTGCCGCTCATAGAAAAATATCCGGAATCACTTCTGCTACATACTAAATTCTCCCACCCCCAAATTCGTCATGCGATTTGGTTACTGGTACAAAATTCTTCTAAACTATTCTCTATGGATCCAACTTCACTCCATAATTGCGTGTTTAGTTCAAGAAAAGCACACCTTCAAATCTCCCATTTTGTCTACATAACTTGAAGGAACCCATGATGTATTAGACAATGACAATTCCAAATCACAATAAACCAATTAAGATATATGATATCACTGTCCTAAAATTGGACCAGGCTTTGAAGCTATATGCTATAGTTGCTGTATGAGACATTGCGATTGTGGGTTCAATACCTTCAAATTGGACAATGCTCATGAAACTAAACTTCCCTTCATAGCGTTGATCTTATCAGCATATTCAGATAAAAGCGTTTCAATTCTTCACAATCAAAACTTGTTCATACTCAATTTTCCCACACCCAAATCCATCGCGTGGTTTGGTTTCTGCTACAAAATTCTTCTTAACTATTCTCTATGAACCAAACTTCATTCCATAATCGCATGTTCCGTTCAAGAATCCCAAAACATAAAAGCAAGAACACCTTCAAATCTCCCATTTTCTTTACATAACTTAACCGAACCCATGATGCACTAGACAATTCCAAATCATAATACAACAATTAAGCTATATTATATCACTGTCCTAAAATTTGACCAACCTTTGAAGGTATGTTATAGTTGTTCAATGCCTTCAAAATGGACAATGCTAATGAGCTAAGCTAGCCTTTATATAGTGTTGATCTTATGAACATATTTAAAGATAAAGCATTTCAATTCCTCAAAATCAAAACTTGTTCATGAATAAGAAATTGACTATGAAGTGACTAACTCGGATGAGCAGGGAGTAGAGATCGGTTCATCGCTTGAGGTTCACTATGCGGCAAACTCAAACTGGCGCCGCGTG
>JAYMTP010006147.1:0-12424 GCA_036897365.1 Geranium brycei | reverse complement strand
GAACAAAAATATCATTGTATTTAGAAAATTAAAAATGATTTTAAACTTTCTTTTTTTAATTTTTTCATTGTAAAAGATAAAGAACAAAATTCTAAGTAGTAGAATAAATTTATATAAAAATTTTAAAAATAAAAATTATTTTTAAACATTGTTTTTATTTCTATAATATTTTATAAGAAAATGTTTTTATAAAAAATTAATACTAAAAAGTGTTTTTATTCTTTGTTTTTCTGAAAATAAATTTTAAAATTATTTTAATTTTTTAAATATAAAAGTATTTTGTAAAATATTAATAAAAAAATGTAATGTGATTTTTTTTTCAAACTTAATGGACTTTAAAAATCAATTTTGGTTAAAGTTAAAAGGTGATAAGTGAAATTTTTCATCATATTTTTTTTATTGTGGATAAATATTTTTAATTTTGAATCATTTTCTTTGTGTTCTTCTCCTATGTATCTTGCCTATATATAGCACCCCACAGAAGTACCTTGGATCTCACTACGCTCTCTTCTTTTTTCTTTGTCTGGTCCATTTCCATCCTTTTCTTTCTACATACCCAGTTCCAGGTACTCCATTTTTCTCATCTGGTCTCTTCGCATGCAATTTTGATCATCAGGAACTGCGAATTTTCACTTTCCGCAAGTGTGCTTTTTTAAAAGGTTCGATTTTTATGCGCTATGTGTTCATGGGTCGTGGTGGGATTTTTGTGGGTTTTGTGATTGGGTGCTGGGTTTGTTGATTTTTCGTGTTTGTTTTGATTGGCGGGTTTTTGATTTGGTGATCGCAGAGATTGTCTGTGAAGTTGCTTGTGGCGAGAATGGCTACTCGGAATCTGGAGAAGTTGGCGTCTATTGACGCGCAACTTCGGGCTTTGGTTCCAGCCAAAGTGAGTGAAGATGACAAATTGGTGGAGTATGATGCTCTGCTTCTGGATCGATTTCTCGATATATTGCAGGATTTACATGGAGAGGATCTTAAGGAAACTGTGAGTTTTGAGCCTCTGATCTTTTTTTCGAACTGTAATTGGGTTGGTTTTAGGAGAGTGGTAGGTTCAAAATTGTTATTGAATGGTCCATATGCTGCCAAACACATTTATTTTCGGTTGGGAGATTGTTGAATTTCGATTTTCATGTTAAAAGTATGAAACTGTTTGTGGGGTAATAAGACCAAGTTGTGTAGATAATTTTTTTTATCAGAAATGAAGCAGTAAGCTAACCTGTAAGTGAGGTCTTTAATACTAAGTTGTGTATCATTGATAGTGGTTTCAGTGGCCTTGGTTGGTGGATTGATTTGATACATGGATACTGAAAAAAGACTTATTTTTGGTTTATATGTGATGAATAAGGGATGAGGAAGTCTTCTTCTATGTAGGTTCTTATGCTGAATAAAGCTTGGACTAGATGAGTATTTTACAGATTGCAAATAAATGGTGTTGCAAAGATATTTATACTTCATTTTGATGTACCATTGAACTTTCATTCTTGTATGTGTTATAATACTGAATTAAAGATGCTAGTATTTTGTAGAACTTTACATCAAGAGAAATGTCTCGTGAATCTGATCTGCTATGTTTAACCTGTTCAGGTTCAAGAGTTATATGAGCTATCCGCCGAGTATGAAGGAAAACATGAACCCCAAAAGTTGGAGGAGCTGGGGAGTGTTTTGACAAGTTTGGATGCTGGAGACTCCATTGTGATTGCTAAAGCTTTTGCGCACATGCTTAACTTGGCCAACTTGGCTGAGGAGGTACAGATTGCTTATCGTCGACGAATCAAGTTGAAAAAGGGTGATTTTATTGATGAGAACAATGCAACAACTGAATCAGACATTGAAGAAACTCTGAAGAGACTTGTGGTGGACATGAAGAAGTCTCCAGAAGAAGTTTTTGATGCTCTGAAGAATCAAACAGTAGATCTAGTATTTACTGCCCATCCCACTCAATCCGTGCGAAGATCCTTGCTTCAGAAACATGGCAGGTTTGTTTCCATTTCTACTATTGTTGGCCTTTGAGTATCTTTTAAAATTTGATGATTATTTTTTGTTGTTTACTTCATTTCCTTGCATGTCAGATGAATATGTTAGCCACTGTTAACGAGTAAAAAGTTTGCGGCATATGTTCTTATATCACCTTTCTCACTCTTCAGGATAAGAAATTGCCTGGCCCAGTTGTACGCCAAAGATATTACCCCTGATGATAAGCAAGAGCTTGATGAGGCTTTACAGAGAGAGGTAATTATTACAACCCACTTACATATTTGCTGTTATAGTATTTCCCCCGGTTTCTAGCCATCATATGATTCTTTGATATCATTGTTATATTATTAACCTTTTCAACCTTTTTTTATTAATCTCTCCCTTAACATTTAGAGCAAAATGTTCCCTTCTTTTGGTCCCATATATGGGAACTCTTCTGCAAGACTTTATGAACTCAACGTCCAGGCTTAGCTTTTGCTAGATGGTTTGCTGGAACACAAGTCACTGAAACTCTATGTGCACTGGACTGTTTCTAGCTGCTTATACCATTGATCCAGGCATTTATAGTATCGATGCTAATTTTGTTTGATTTGAAATGAAGATGGATGTATTTGAAATCCTCTCTGCAAGAAATGTTAATACGTGATATGCATGTGTATGACTGCTTCTATTAACTGCATTTTCTATTTGTTCATCTTTTCCTTTTTTCTTTCCTCAAATGCAGATCCAAGCTGCATTCCGTACTGATGAAATTCGTAGGACTCCTCCAACTCCACAAGATGAGATGAGGGCAGGAATGAGTTACTTCCACGAAACAATCTGGAAGGGAGTTCCTAAATTCTTGCGTCGTGTCGACACTGCTCTGAAGAACATAGGGATCAATGAGCGTGTTCCATACAATGCCCCTCTTATTCAGTTCTCTTCTTGGATGGGCGGCGATCGCGATGGTATGCTCCTTCTCCAATTCTAAGTCCTCTTCTTATTTATTGTATTCAAAGAAATTAGTTTACAGGAATAAAATATTTTGCTATCCTCGTTCATAATACATTGAATGCAGGTAACCCAAGGGTCACTCCAGAAGTCACTAGGGATGTTTGCTTGTTGGCCAGAATGATGGCTGCAAACTTGTACTATTCACAAATAGAAGATCTCATGTTTGAGGTATGAGTAATTTCTTTACTAGTATATAGGCTTCTTTTGTTCGGTATTGGTAGTTTTTGTATAGAGTTTTTAACTCACAAATCTTTCATTACTTATCATGGCAGCTATCTATGTGGCGCTGCAGTGATGAGCTTCGTGTTCGTGCAGATCAACTCCATGGTTCCTCAAAGAAAGATGCAAAACACTATATAGGTAATTAGTATATTATTTTTAAGGTTAGGTTCATTTTTCTGCATTCTTGTTTTTGTTTTTTTTTCTATATCTGTAGCTCTAGGTGATATATTCACATTTAGGTTGCCGTTGCTCAAAATGCTTCTGTTAGGTCATTCCACAATTAAGCATATTTTCTAATCCCTTCTCTTCTAAAGGATGGTAGAGATGATATGGTGTTGCAGCTAAGAGTTGAGTTGTCGTTGTCAATCTTTTGCTGTTGATATTGCACTGTTCTGACCGGCCTTGTGCTGCAGAATTCTGGAAGCAAATTCCTCCAAGTGAACCATATCGCGTGATTCTCGGGGATTTGAGAGATAAACTATATCAGACACGTGAACGTTCTCGTCATTTGTTAGCCCATGGGCACTCTGATATTCACGAGGAGGCAACTCTTGCCAATGTCGAGCAGGTTTTTCTTCACTGCTACCCCTTTTACAACTACAAATATTAGTATCTTATAAATTTAGGTTGTTGACCTTAATCTTTTTCCTTGCTTGTCCATTTCCCTAATACATTATATCTTCTTTTTTTTTTGATAAGCTGCGGAGTATTATTGCATTGAAAACAATCCTTTTGGTACACCTTGTTTCAGTCACATGACCGCTTGGGGCCTATTGTTGGACCAGTACCGAGTTAATATATTATTTTCCTATGCAGTTCTTGGAACCTCTTGAATTGTGTTACAGATCGCTGTGCGCATGTGGTGACCGCCCAATAGCCGATGGAAGCCTCCTAGATTTCTTGAGGCAAGTCTCCACATTTGGGCTCTCCCTTGTGAGACTTGATATTCGGCAAGAGTCTGATCGTCACACTGATGTCATGGACGCCATTACACAGCACTTGGAAATTGGTTCTTATCAAGAGTGGTCTGAAGAACGCCGCCAGGAATGGCTTCTCTCTGAGCTCAGTGGCAAGCGTCCTCTCTTTGGCCCCGATCTTTCGAAAACCGAAGAAATTGCTGACGTTCTCGACACTTTTCATGTGATATCAGAGCTCCCAGTAGACAATTTTGGAGCGTACATCATATCTATGGCGACTGCGCCATCCGATGTACTCGCGGTTGAGCTCCTTCAACGTGAATGTCACGTGAAAGAACCACTAAGAGTTGTGCCACTGTTTGAGAAGCTTGCTGATCTGGAAGCTGCCCCTGCTGCTTTGGCTCGGCTCTTCTCTATTGATTGGTACAGGAACCGGATTAATGGGAAGCAAGAAGTCATGATTGGGTACTCGGATTCTGGTAAAGATGCCGGAAGGTTCTCTGCAGCATGGCAGCTGTACAAGGCACAGGAGGAGCTGATCAATGTTGCTAAGCAATACGGAGTGAAGCTAACTATGTTCCATGGGCGTGGAGGAACCGTTGGAAGAGGGGGCGGTCCTACTCATCTTGCCATATTATCTCAACCTCCGGATACTGTACATGGCTCGCTCCGTGTCACCGTTCAAGGGGAAGTTATTGAACAATCATTTGGAGAGGAGCACCTGTGCTTCAGAACGCTCCAGCGTTTCTCAGCTGCCACCCTGGAGCACGGCATGCACCCCCCGGTGTCACCCAAACCCGAATGGCGCGCACTCATGGATGCAATGGCTGTTATTGCTACAGAGGAGTACCGTTCTATTGTCTTCCAGGAACCCCGGTTTGTTGAGTATTTCCGCCTTGTAAGAATGAATCTTTCACTCCAAATTCATGTGTGCTTAATATGATAGACTATCAATATAGTGATTGTTTTCCTCGTATTGTTGTAGGCTACACCAGAGCTGGAGTATGGTCGGATGAACATTGGAAGCCGTCCATCAAAGAGAAAACCAAGTGGTGGAATTGAATCACTACGAGCCATCCCGTGGATCTTTGCATGGACACAGACGAGGTTCCATCTTCCTGTGTGGCTGGGCTTTGGAGCGGCTTTTAAGCATGTCATTCAAAAGGACATAAAGAATCTGAGCATGCTCCAGAAGATGTACAATGAATGGCCTTTCTTTAGGGTCACTATCGATCTGGTTGAAATGGTTTTTGCCAAGGGAAATCCTGGGATAGCTGCGTTGTATGACAAGCTTCTTGTTTCAGAAGACCTGTGGTCATTTGGAGAGAAATTGAGGGCCAACTATGAAGAAACTAAGAGCCTTCTGCTCAAGGTAACTTAAAATGCCTTTTGCATAGCATAGCTTTACAATATAGATGTTGTATCTCATTTTGTGGAATGTTTGTTTCGTAGATTGCGGGACACAAAGATCTGCTAGAAGGGGACCCTTACTTGAAGCAAAGGTTGCGGCTGCGTGATTCATACATCACAACACTGAATGCATGCCAAGCATATACCCTGAAGCGGATCAGAGATCCAAGCTACCATGTGAAGGAACGACCACATCTGTCAAAGGAGATCATGGAATCGGGGAAGCCTGCTGATGAACTAGTGAAGTTGAACCCGACAAGCGACTATGCTCCAGGTTTGGAAGACACCCTCATCTTAACCATGAAGGGTATTGCAGCCGGTCTCCAGAACACAGGTTAAGCATTGCAGTTGCAGTTTCGGTATAAGGTAGGATATGTTATTTTGCTTTAAGTGTCCACCGGAAGCATATGATGTTAATCATCTTCCTTGTGGTGTAATACTATCTGTTAGGCTCTATTTATGTATGATCTGGTTGGCTGTTGCTGCCTTCAGCATGGTTTGATCATTGTTATACATGAGCAAGGAAATAAATACTATTATCCTAAGTTTATTGATGAATTGTTGTCTGTTCATGAAATTTACTAACTTCTGAGAAAACTAGGTTGAGACCTTTGTTCTTGTCCCGTTCGTGATGAACCTTTCACTTCGGTATTTGCTTAATGCTGTTTATATTGTACTTTGAACCCCATTTTTATTTATTTATATCTAATAACAATAGTTAGGCTCTATATACGAACACAAGTAAATACAATTTAGAGACATGTTGAATGACAAACCACTACTATCGTCCAAACTACAAATGAAGTTCAAGTACAAGCCAACCACTGTTATCATCCAAACTACAAATAATAAAATTCCTGGAAAACCCTGTATGCATATACCTATAATTTATATGATTATGTTCTGTTCAAAATTGATTTTTTTCTTTTTTTATTGAAAAGTTCAAAATACCCTAAATGTATTTTCAAATCTCTCTCTCTCAATCATCGACATGGAAGGTGAATCGAGTGGATTACAGGACTAAGCGATGATGAGTAATTGCTTCGGTTTTGGTATGCTTCAATCGAATTTAGAGGAGGAAGGGGAGGTTGTTATGGAGGGTGATCCCGAGGAAGCGATCACATCTGACTACTTTTTGATCGATTTTCATGAAAGGTACGATAAACCTGTTTCGGGATTTAATTTGGGCGAGGAGGATTCGGTTGAGTCTGACGATCCGAGTTGCGTCGGTCCAGATCGCAGCATCAGGACGGGACGAAGAACTTTGGGGAGTTCTGGGTTGATTCCGGGAGCGATAGGTCTAATGAGCGGCGGTTCTCTGATTTCGATACGAAAATTGGATTGAGTTCAGAGCGAATCATGGAAATGGAGAGTAAATTGGGTGTTGATGAGGTTAGAAGGAATTGATTAGGAGTTTGAATTTGGGTTTGATTGAGTATGGTGAATAATAATTTTTAACATAAGCTAACGGAAAAATGTTGGCAAATTGAAAGGAGCCGCGTTGTTAAAATTTTTTTGGAAAATTCAAGTTCACTATGATCAACTATGCCAGCTTATCAATATTTCAGTGTCAATTCTCTACTAAGATGTTTTATCGAGGCACACCCTGTTCCTAACGTAATTAAATTTGATATAAAATTTTCATATTATCCATGTATTAAAAAATGAAAAAAATGTTTTTAAAAAAAGTTTTTTATGAAATAAATAAAAAAAATTCAATATATTTTTTCAAAATTAATATTCAAATCAGTTTTTTATTATTTGTTTCATAATTTTTTTAAAAAGTTAAAATTAATATTTAAAATTTTAAATATAGGATTATTTTTGATATTTAATAAAATTTGGAAGTAATTTTTTCATATGTTTTTAAGGGCGTTAGGGTAAAACGATACTAAAAAAAAGTTCCCCGTAGTGAACTGACATCAAAATAGTTTAATTTATTGAATTCAAAATGTGGTATAGTTGACCGTAGTAAACTGAAATTTCCCTAATTTTAGGTGTATGCATACGTGGTTTTCCCTAAAATAATGCATGACATGCTATTCTTTTATTTTAGGGAAAATGACATTTTAGTGCGCCTAAGTATCGATAACATTCCCTTTAATACATTTCACTTATTTTTTAGTTTATGCATCACCTTAACTTTCAATATTTCACTTTAGTAAATCCTGTTATGATATTCCGTTAATATTTTTTGAAAAATGACAAAAATAGCCTCATAAAAATTATATTAAAATAAAATATTGATTTAATATGAAATACCAATAATACCCTTACTTCTGAAATGAAATTAAAGAGGCATAATGATGTTTTCAGAAAATAAATAAAAAAGAAAGTGACGAGGCTATGACAAAGACAATCAAAAGACAACCAAGACGGAGGAGGTTTAAATGGAGTTGAGGCAATGCGAAGCAGATCCACACTAGGAGGCGGTTGGAGGAGACGGGTTGAGGTTCTCTGATTCTTAGGATAGAGAGATGGTCGCAGGTGGCGGATGGAGGCGTTTGTGATAAAGGCGGGGACGAAGGAGGCGCCAGAGAGTTAGGAAATGATGGAGGCGAGGTTGGAGGTTTGGCAAAATCGGAATACAAAGGAGCTCTATGGAGGGCTCGGCCAACGATAGTGTATGGTGAGAGGGGAGCTTGACGGCGGAGGACTTATCACAATTTTGTTTGCAAAAATCACCACTATCATTTTCCTCTTTTCTTACCGTACGCATGATGATGCAGTAATTTTGATCGTCTGTAAATGGCGACTTGTACAAGAACCTCTAGTCTAAAAAACGAAGATAATGGTAATTAACCGAAACCCTCAAAGACCGTACACGTCGCTATCACAATTCATCAACCAAACGTTACAGCACGTGGCAGCATTTGATTGGGTTTCACCCACCACTCTCCGCGGTCGGTGATTTTTGTCCCCACCACCACCACTGTCCCGACCGGCACCGGCAATAGCCGGTCACCTTCCCACACCCACAACCAGTCAAAAACCATCTCTCTCATTTCCCAATTACATCGTCTCTCTCCCTCTCACCCAAGCAGGACACGCTACACTACACACAGAAAATCGAATCTAGGCCATGGCTTCTTCCAAAGATCGCGAGACCTTCGTCTACACCGCCAAGCTCGCCGAGCAAGCCGAGCGCTACGACGGTCTCTTCCTTCCCCAGATCTGCTGCTCCTGCTCTTCTTTCTTCTCTCTTTCCCTTGATCTTTGCTCTCAACTTCCATGAATCTGTGATTTTGTGCAGAAATGGTGGAGGCCATGAAGAAGGTGGCGAAGCTAGATCTGGAGCCGACGGTGGAGGAGCGGAATCTGCTGTCCGTGGGGTACAAGAACGTGGTGGGGGCGAGGAGGGCGTCGTGGCGCATCCTGTCGTCGATCGAGCAGAAGGAGGAGGCCAAAGGGAACGAACTGAATGTGAAGAGGATCAGAGAGTACAGAGACAAGGTCGAGTCTGAGCTCTCCACCATTTGTGCTGATATCATGTCCGTCATCGACGAGCACCTCATTCCGTCTTCCTCCGCCGGCGAGTCCACCGTTTTCTACTACAAAATGTAACTAACTCTCTCTGGATTTTGTTTTCTTTTTAACTATGAGTTGCATGTGTTTGAGCAATTTTGATTCTTTTTCAAGGTGGGTTTTGTGTTTGTGTGCAGGAAAGGGGATTATTACAGGTATTTAGCCGAGTTCAAGTCTGGTGATGAGAAGAAAGAGGCTGCTGATCACTCTCTTAAGGCATATCAGGTGCTTCTCTAATCTGCTTTAACTTCCCAATTTAGCATATATGTGTTTTGCAAGTAAAAATATTTAGCCTTTGATTGTTTCCAACTCATTTAACTGTGAATCTAGCTTAGTTAATTTGCCAAATATGGACTTTGTCCAGTCTTTAAATGCACCATCTGTTGCTTAGAATGTTATATTTGATACGTGTGATGATGCATATGTAGATTGGATGTCGATGATCTATATGTTCATCTAAGTAGTTTCATCCGATCTCTCTGTTCATATTAGTGGATAAATCTTTCCTTTATAAGCTACTTACAATATAATATGATGATGCATTCGTATAGATTTGTAAAGAACCTCCTTATTAGCTCCTATGATGACCACACCAAGAGCATTTTAGTTGATAATGGTGTTGGCGGAGTCTTGTTGTTGATGTTAATATTTGGGACACATGTCTTAGCCTTATTAATGAACACTCACCACAACCACAACAACAGAGTAAATATTTTTGAGTGGTGTGCTTGGTTGATTCCTGGGAGTATAGTTGTATAAATATCTTAAACCACTACCATAGTTGCTAGAGAAAAGAATGATGTCTATATTCTTGTTAGAGAGGATGTTATCATCAATTATTTTACCTGGGACTCCCATATCGTGGGCCAGATCTTTGCTTATGCTCTGCTGATGCTTTAAATTTTTGTTTCCTACTTGTGCTTTAAAATCAAATTCACTCCCCTATTCATGTTACTAGCAGCAAAGAACTAATGCTTGCTCTCACCATAATAACTTGCTTGTTGGTTTATGCAATCAATTTGCAGACTGCTTCAACTACTGCAGACACTGATTTACCTCCCACCCACCCCATCAGATTGGGTCTTGCTCTTAATTTCTCTGTCTTCTACTATGAGATTATGAACTCACCTGAAAGGTATGCAGTTTGATATTGGTTTGTGTATTTAATGTAAATAAGTCCTGTACATGCAGTTTCTTTCTAACCTTTTGTCAATTTAATTATAGGGCCTGCCACCTGGCAAAGCAAGCTTTTGATGAAGCTATTTCTGAGCTGGACAACTTGAGTGAAGAATCTTACAAAGATAGCACTTTGATCATGCAACTGTTGAGGGACAACCTCACTTTGTGGACTTCCGACATCCCAGAAGATGGAGGTAATTTATAGAGTTCAGTTATGTCGTGTAAATTGTTTTTTCTTTCAAGCCATTTAAGCTATTCACGCACATGTTCTTTTATTGCTTCAGAAGACCAGAGGATGGAAATTTCTAAGGCTGCTGGTGGTGAAGATGCAGAGGTGAGTGCATCCAGCCATTTTTATGAACAACTACCTAAAAGGCTAAATGGTCATTGAACTATCAAAAAATTATATATTCGAAATATGTCAATTTAATACCCTGGGCAAAAAAAAAACAATCAATTGGCAAACTTTCTTAAGTTGAGAGACCAAATTCACATATTTTTAATTCCAAGGATTAAATTGATCATCTTCTAATAGCGCAGGTACCATATAGGTGCCATTGTGTAATATATTGATTTAGATGTTCTTGTTTTGTTCACTTATTGAACTTGACTTCTAACTATCAGAAAAGGACCAATGTAGTCCCGGAATTTAATCAATTTTAGCCCCGTTGCAAGTTGATGGACTTTTACAAGTTTGGGAATAAAATTGGTGGCCTTGTGCAAGTTGGGGGAGGGGACCAGATTGACATTGTTTTAATTTGAGGACTAAATTGGTCATTTTCTGATAGTTTAGGTACACATTTAGGAAGCTATTCCTGCATTTCATAATGTATTGATTTGGATATTCTTATTTTATTGACTCATGGAACTCTACTCGTAACTTCTGTGCAGTGAGGCTGAGGATACCATACCAGCAGGCGGATAGAAGAAAGTCTATTTGTGTTTTTAAGATTAGGATTTCAGTTTTCTCCCTCATAAGCCTGGTATTATTTAATTTATGATCGATCCCGTACCTCAAAGGGAGTGATTGCTTAATTCTCCATGAATACTCTTTGGTGTTGATTTCTTCTGTGTTTGATAAATTGGTCTTAGTTTAACCAATATGCTTGGGATATGTAACGTTGATGGATTGTGTTCCTCATAATTTAGTTCACTACAACTTTATGAGGTTGATGGATTGTGTTCCTCATAATTTAGTTCACTACAACTTTATGAGGTGCAAGTTTGGTTATAGTTGTTTGACCCCAAAACTTTTCTTGAACAATTGCTGCAATTGAACTACTTTTGTAATTTATGATTCTGAATACCTGGAAGTAAACAGATTATAGATGATGGTCACATTTATTTGATAGAACTAGGTTTGTGATCTTAATGACTAGTTTTCTAGCATTCTTGAAATAATCTTCTGTACAAATCTTTTTCTTTTTTTAGGTTTGATCAGAGGCATTTTAAGTTAATCTGTGCAAATAATATTATTAAGTCACTATCACCTTGTCCCCAAGGGGTCACCACACTATTTCGGTTTACACTTTTAGTAGAGATTGTAAGTACGAATTTTGTTAGGAATGATGAGGTCGAAAGTGAATTAGAAAAAGGTCATTATAAGCATAGCTAATTGAATAATATAGATCATTAAAATTGGATTTGACATTTCTTAGTGGGTTAATTATACTTTATCCATAGATCCGTTTTACACTTTACTAGAGCTAAAGAAATTTTTTTACATGTTCAGCTAATTGTCTTTTTTTTACACTGTTTTGAACTTTTATTTTTTTAAAAAGACCAAAATATCCTTAGGGTCTTCTTCTCCAACTTAGGCCAATTTCCACTCAAATCTGATCATAACGGTTTAATTATTAATAATTTGAATAATATTAATTAATAATTCAAATAGTTATAATATATTGAAACTTTCGAATGACATAAAACTCTCTCATACGAGTTCTATTTCGTGCTCATAGTATATCAAATCGAAGAGAATCGAAAGATCAACAACTTTGAAGAAAGATTTTTTTCATTAATAATTAATAATATATTTGATTATTAATAATAAATCTAAATTTTTGAATGACATAACTCTCTCATACGAGCTCCGTTTCGGGCTCATAGTATATCAAATCGAAGAGAACCAGAAGATTAACAACTTCGAAGAAAGAAAGTTCATCTAAAATTTCATTTAACGACAACAACTTTTTTACTCTTTA
>JAYMTP010006146.1:0-12425 GCA_036897365.1 Geranium brycei | reverse complement strand
GATTGAAAAAAAAATCAATTTGAATTTTAAAGATTTTGCTTGTCTAGGTGCATGTAGATTGGTGATTACATATCTGTAATGTGAAAATTTCTTCATAATTCATGAACTAGTTTTTAGGGATTAGTTATGAAATCAATTTTGGTGTATGAAGAAAGGAGAGGGATGAAGGAGAGAGAGGGTATGGAGGAAGAAGAAGGATTGAGAGTTAAAGGGCACATTTTCAAAATTTAAAGCACTTACAGGGGCATTTCAGTCTTTTCACCTCAAAATTTAACAGATTTTTGAAAAAAATGGACGGAAATGGCTTTGGGTACTAACAGTGACAAAAAATTTTTTAGAGGTAGTCAGGTGCAAATGTGTCAATTTTAGGGGTAGTCAGCTAACATTATCCCTAAAATTTAGACACTGTCAAGTAGCAAAACAAAGCTATATTCTTCATAAATATAAAATCCACCACATGCAAACTTTGGTTGTAAGAACATACAAGGAAGATGCAAAGTAGAAGTAGAAAGGATTATGAAGTAATAACCAACATACAAAAACATATAGTGAGTGAAGTACCCCCTTAGATATATAGGGAATTGGTTGACATAGAAGAAAAAGGAAATGGAATGGAAATTCTTAAAACAACTAAGAAAGCAAAAAGGTAGAAAAATAAGTTGGAGAATTCTTGTAATTCAGTTTACTACTTTCAAAGTAGACTTGAATATAAAGTCTCCTATCGAATGATTACAAAGTTAAAATGATTTATATTCACATTAAATAAGAAACATAATAAAACTAGTTTTTGAACAAAAATGAATTTTAATACACATATAGGCTTCCTTTAGTTCACCATGCTCCTATAGAAAAACTTCTCGAGTCTTGCCAAAATCTTTGCGTGCATTCGAACATAAAACTTCCAAATTTGCTTGCACTCCCTTCAACATGCAAGTTTAAATTATTTTTCCAGTACAATAAAGTTCACATTTTTGTTCATTTAAGTATCTCAAATCGTATCTAAACATGAGAAAAATGGGATCTTAAGTGAGAAAAAAAAATAAAGTCAAACTTTGTGTTACCTATGTGTCAATTTTAAGCAAGGCCGGCTCTATCTTCTTTGACACTTAAGATGAAATTTTAAAAGTAGGCTTTTCACAAAGACACAATATGTCAAAATGTTTGATTAGTTATAAATGAAACTTGTTGATTTAATATTTTATATAAGAATTTTAATACATATTTTACAACTGATAAGTTTTTTTCTCTACAAAATTATTTAATTTCACAAAATTATTTTTTATGTAATATTATGATTGGACCACCCTTCTAACCCAATTAAATGAATGATAATAGAACTTTACTAGCATAATATGATTTTTTTTCGCATGTGAACCAATAAATTCTTTTAATTTATATAAATTATAAATTAAAAATAAAACGCGAAAGAGGGGTTTAGTGAAATTTTTGGAAGGATACATATTTAAAAGCAATATATATTTACATTTTAACTATTTTGAATTTCATTTTAATAATTAAAGTAAATAATAGAAGCAATAAAAAGAAATATAAATAAACTAATTATACTAATAGTTCAGCCGAAAAATTCTATTTATATTTAATTAGAACCGAGTAATGCAAACCTCTACTCATATCATGAAAAATATTGAAGTAAGTGTTGTTTTTCTGATAAAAATATTTTAGTAATATTTAGTTTTTTTTTGAAGGAAGTAATATTTATTTATGTGCTATTGTGCTCTATAAAAACTACTTAAAATAATAAACAAATGCTTTAAAAACAAAAACTTATGGAGGCCAATTTTATCTGAACTTATTTTTAAAAGCAATGAACATGTCATAGGCCCATACATGTTTTAAAACAAAATATGATATGGGCTAATTATGCATATATTTTAAAGTTCAAGTCATTATTAGTGGACTTAAATACTAACATAGATTTATACAAAAAAAAATGTGGGGGCCTAAGGCAATATCTCCATTTAAGGATACGTCATTTTTATTTAACTCATCTTAACTAAAAACGTGTTCTCTATGCCCTTATAAGTTTCAAAAGTTGCACTTTACTATCAGCCGTTCACTATTTTTGAAATTTTGATTAACTTTTTGTGAAATGACAAAAATACTCTTATATTAAAAAAATATTTTTTGAACTTAATTTTTTTCTATTTTTAAATATAAGGAATATAAAATTATGTTAGTATTAATTTGTTTTTTAAAAAAAAATCATTTTAAGTTTTTGTAATACATGGGTTATGGGTATTTATGTCTTTTCTCAAAAATTGAACTGAATTTTGAAAAAAAATAGGAATGATAAAATGCAATTTTTAAAACTTATGGTCCGTAAAAAAACGTGTTTTTAGTTAAGGAGATCGAGTGAAAAATACATATTCTTAAAGGGGTATCTAACATTTTTCATGATAGTTTAGGCCTAAGTTTCAAAATAGAGGTTTAAGAATAATGAGAATAAAGGCTCCAATTTATATTGTCTCATTTTTTTTATAAGAAACAAAATGTTTCATTTGTAATTTTTGTTTGGGATAATGATAGTTTACCACACCTATATATTCGAAAATGACATTTTTATATCCTAACTAATTATGTCTTTTTTTAGTACCTAACTATTTTGAGGACAACATACCCTAAAATATTTAAACTACCCATGATTTAAGAAATCAGAATTGAATCAGTTTGATTTGGTTTATCTCTAGTCTATATTTAATATGCAATTACAAATATACCCCCCATTATGTAACTAAAGTTACAGGACAGATTAAACCAGTTGGAGCCCAATTGAGCCGGCTCAATTTAATTTGACCAGTTTAATTGCGGTTCAACCAATGGTAGTTTAGGTATTTTAAGCATTTTAGGGATGGATTGTCCCACGAAAATAGTTAGGGTACTAAAAAATAGATGAAATTAGTTAGAGTATCAAAGTTTCATTTTTAAATAGTTACGTGTTAGAGTAAACTGTCATTATCCCTTTTTGTTTTAAGCTTTAGTAATGGTTGAACCGACCCTAAGGAGCTCACATAACATCTAAGACGGGTGAAGTTTTGAGTTCGAATCGTAATATAAATAATTAGAGTAGGATTTCCAAAATTCTGGTTGATAAAATAAAAATCAATGTCTGACTAGGCTTACTAAAATGGTAATCTTGAATCCAAACATCTGCTCTCCCTTCCAAAACGCATCGTAGCTAGCTTACTGAAATGATGCATCATGATTTCCATACATATACATGCTTGCACTTGTCCTAATTTTGATTCTGGGCCATGTTTCCCAACATTGATCTGGCCAGTTTCGATCATCTCATTCTTCATTCCTCCATGTCTGATTTTGAATTTATTAGCATTAATGAATATGGGTCTGATGGGCCATTCTACATACATAGACTTAAAAAAGAGACGAGAGTAGGTAAGTAGGTGGGTAGAAAGAAAATAGAGAAGAAGGGAGGGACAGTGCAATGTAGTGTGGGACCACTATAATTATAATATATGTTTTGGAGTGTAAGAAAAATAAAAGAAAGTGGAGATTCTTGGGGATTGGGAAGCTGTGTATGCCAAAATCAATCTCTCAAAAACAAAAGCACTATATTCAGTTTCTTCTCGATTTCCTCGTCAACTATCTTTCAATCCACTCTCTGCCAATATATACAAAACCAAAAACAAAAGCACTCTATAGAAAACTGTAATAATTTCACTCAAAAGCTGCCTAATTTTTTCCGGCTCTTTTCTGCTTTCTTTTCACATACAGAACACAAACACTGCAGTATTTTGCCCCTATTTTTTCTTCACTAATTTAGTGATGTGATTTTAAGGAAAACAACAAAATAAGGGCCTTTAAATTGCGACACGTGTACTATTGGGATATCTTCTCGGGCTAAAACCACAATGTGGCATGCAATAAAATTGATTTTATCGGGATAACCAGTGGTTTATGTGCCCGTGTTTATATATGCATCATTATTAGAAAAAAAAATCTTCTAATTATATATTACTATAAATAATTTTTAACTTTTTTAAAAATTTGTTCAATTAGTGGTTACAACAATTCCTCACCAATGGGATTCGACTACAATAACTTCTCACAAGAAATGTGAATTAGTTGTTATTGCTAATAATTTTTTTCTTCATTTTTTAGTCAACAAAGACATGATACTCAATTAATTATTCACGAAGACAAGTGTTGATTTGATACCATCTTAAAAAGTTTGGGGCATATAGTAATTACACTTCAGTAAGACTTGTTAACTTTCCAACCCAACCTAGTTATAATTGACTTTTTCTTTTGTTTTAAGTGTGATGGAATTTTTTTTCTTACATGCCTAAATTTTCTGTTTATTTAGGGTCAGCTTCATTAACTTTTGATGCAAAATAACCAAAAACCTCTAATTATCATTCAAAATTTCAAATTTTATGTCATTATACACTTAAATCTCTCTCCTCTCCTCTTTTTCAAACTCCATTAAAATGTAATCTTGCATAATTTATAAATCACTTTTTCACAATATAGATTGAGTTTGTGCCTATCCATAAAATAACTATTGAAGTAAAAAATGTGTGATTTTGGCTAAATTTGTTCTTTATTGAAGTAAAAAAAACTGTGAGACATTTCCAATGAAGTTATGTTTTCGGTTTACAGAGAAGAGCACTTGAATTGACAAAGATCGACCACTATTAACCTAACTTCAAATTGATTACAACAACCTTGTTAATAAAACCCTAGCTACTCATAAATCTCCTTTAAAAATCCCTAAATTCGTATCCAAAAATTACACCCACAAAATCAAAATCTCACCCCGATCACAACCTCCCCATACCGTACACGGCAACTGGCTTTTCACCAACGACAGATTTTTTGTTGTCCCGTCCATATATGTAAAAACCCTATCTAAATCTCATCGATTGGATTCTAACCAACCTCCTGAGTTGAATGTCTTTTGTACCGCCGCCTCGCCGCCATCGCATTGCTGGTTTTGAACTTCGACCAGAAATCGTCTGGGACAGAAAAAGGGCCAAATAGGAGGCCTGAAATCACCAAAGCCATCTCACTTTTAATCGAAACCCATCTCACTTTCAATCAAAATCTAAACTGGAAGAATAGAAAAGATTGAAACTGTTATACTTTTAGACGTTATCCAAAAATCGAAATCCTCGCCTCCCCTTGAAAAGGACCCAACGACTCCATCGGTTGAGACGACTCGGTCTTCCCGGCTAAGGCATCCGGAGATAGGTGGGTTTTTGGTTTGCAAGTTCTGGGTTGCGATCATTGCCGGGAATCGAGAAGTTGGTCTGATTATTGCAAGGTTTTTTATTGTTAGTCTATGATTCAGATCTAAGTTTAGTGATTGAGAGGGTGTTTTTTTATTGTTGGTCTACAATTGATTATTTCAAAGGCCTCGAAGCCGAGATCGCGGTTTAAAATTCAGATATAAAAAATGGAGTATCTGAATTGTTTGCACATAACAACACCTAGATATTTTTTTTCACTTAAAGATACTTAAGAATAGCAAAATTTTCACCATTAGTCATTTTGTTAATATTTATTAAATTTTAGAGTCAAAATGACTGAAATGCCCACTAATGTGTTCTAAGTTTTCAAAATACATCATTTGTCCTTTTCTCTCACCTTCCAGCCTCTTCTCTCTCCGCTCATCACTTTCACTCAACAACCAAATTCTAGAAAGACCAAATGAATAAAGATGTTCATACTGTCACAGTTCTTTGGAGCTTTTTCCCGAATCAAACAACTATTCCAGGTAAATTCAAAGTTGGATTGTTTGTGTTTCTGGGTTTTTGGTTTTGTCCTCGATTTTGGTATTTGGTTGATTTTGTGTTTGTGATTATTTATCCTCCCACCTCCCACCCTCTTCCCTCTACGCAACCAAATTCTAAACAAGCTAAATTAAATCCAATTTGGGCCAAATTTTGACGACCTCCAAGATCATCAAATCCCAAAATATCAAACCTTAGCCGACCCTCCCAAATTCCCATCGACCTCTTTTTCGGCTGTGGCCGAACCTCCCTTCATATTTACTATTCTTCAAATTGATAACCATTTCTCAAACCCAAATCCAAATCCCAAATCACACCATAGAAATCCTCAAATCCTCAAATCCCAAACCTTGGTTACCAACGAAAGCCTCCTTTACCGAGAAATACGTTTCCGGTAATTTGAAATTTCTCAATTTTATGTGATTCAGTTAATTAATTTTTGGGTGTCATTTAAGTCTAGAACAACGAGGTTTCTCCTCTATCGAACTCGAATTACAACCATAGACCGCAATAGTCGATGCCTTATAGAGGAGCCTCTCAACAAGAAATCAAGGAACTCCTAAGACGCAGTGAACGACTGGAAGAAATTGAGGCAAAACTAGTCAGGAAAAATTCAAAATCAGTCAAGAAAAATCTTCTGATGAACAAATCAATGGAGTTCTCTAACTTCCATTCAAGCTCATGAAACCAAATCTTAAGAAAAACACCTAATTACCTGAAGTTACCCGATTATACCTAGAATTCATTGAAGCTCATGAAACCAAATCTTAGAAAATAATAATCAAAAACTTTTTGGATATGTGAAAAATTAAAACCCCAACTTCATTTTATCAGCAATGGTGACTCTACCCCCGATTTTGAGCCACCACCGGCATAGAGGGAGCATCACTTCCCGTCGGTTGAGCCTGTCGTTTGTGCCTGTAAGAGAAATAGACTCGAAAATTGAATTGAACTTAGATGCCGAGAGGACGCGGTGAGAGGAGAGAGAAGAGAGAAGAGAGAAGAGAGAAGAGGGTGGAAGGTGCAAGAAATGAACAGAGGGTATATTTTGAAAATTTAAAATACATTAAGGGACATTTTGAAAATTTAAACCCTCAAATTTAGAAGAACTGAACGGAATAACTAACAGTGGACACTTTGCACTTTTGGGTACCCCTCAAGTAAAAAAAATATCTAGATGTACTTATGTGCAAAAAAAATTAATTTTAGTTATAGTTAAGTGACAATTTCCCTAATTTATTTGATTGATTCAAAATTTAGGAAAAATTCCACATAATCCTCCTTAACTATGACCGAGTTTCACCTAATCCCCCTTAACTTCAAAATCAACTTGTCGAGTCCCTTAAGTTTGAAAAAGTCTCACTTTACCCTTTTTAGTTAACTTCTCTGGAAATTCTGGTAATTTTTTGCGAAATGACGAAAATATCCTTACATTAAAAAAATTAAAATAAATAAATAAATATAATTTTGAAATATTTTGTTTTCTTATTTGTTTTTACAAAAACAAAGAATAAAAATAATATTTTAGTATTAATTTTTTTGTAAATAAATTATAAAAATAAAAAACGATGTTTAAAATTCATTTTTGAAATTTAATTTTTTTTTATAAAAACGTTTTTTAATTATTTTTACTACTAACATAATTTTATTCTTTATTTTTTACAATAAAAACATTATAGAAAAAAGTTCAAAATTATTTTCATTTATTTATTATGACTTTTTAATACAATGGTATTTTCGTCATTTCACGAAGAATTTAACATAATTTTCAAAAAAGTTAACGGAAAAGAGTAAAGTGAAACTTTTTCAAACTTAAGAGATTCCATAAGTTGATTTTGAAATTAAGGGAAGTTAAGTGAAACTCGATCATAGTTAACAGGGGTTATGTGAAATTTCCCCCAAAACTTTTTAGCAAATAATACAGATGGAGGATGAGGAGATATAATGTAGATATAGATGCCACGAATAATATAGATGCCACAGTTTGAATCAAGACTTTTCATTTTCTTAAATGATTGAAAAAAATTTAGAAAGCAATTCAGCCAATAATATTTATCCATTAATAATAAATTATCTGAGTTCAGAAATTTCTAGTTTTGGGTTCTATTATTGTTCAATGGATAAGTTTCAGATCCAAAAACATGTTTTTTAACAAAATCAAAGAAAATTAGTTTAATAGATGGAGGATGAGGAGGAGAGGGAGGGAGGGAGTGAGAAATGAAAAGAAAAAAAAAGTCAATGGCATGATTTTGAAATTATGAGTAACAGTCAGGGATAATTTGGTCATTTTGCAATAAAATTGACGGTGTTAACTTCAAACTAACGAAAAATTTAGTTGTCTAAGGAAAAAAAATTGTTAGCGCATTTACAACAAAACAAAAGTCAGTTATAACTAGGTGAGAAAATTGACAAGTCAACTTTAGTCACATAAAATAATCTCTAAAAAGTTCAAACCAATTCAGGTTAGTTTGGTGGTTCAAAGATTAATAATGTACTGTTTTTTTTATAGTTTAAAACTTCGGAATAAGGACAGTTTAGTACACCGAATAAAAATGCTTTCTAATATTGATACATCTAAATTCGAATTTATCTTTTCCGCACCCTCGATATGCTAGTTTTCCATTCCATTACTGATAGAGTTAAGAAAGTAAGTTTTTTTATATATATAAATATTTTCCTAACTGGAAAAATACCCTCATATTTATTATTCATTTTATTTCATGGTTAAATGACTTATATACCCTGATTTTCTTTCAAATTTTCACAACAATGACACCATTTCTCAATCCTCTCCTTTCCCATTTACTGTTCCGACAAGGAAAAAAGATAGTAGACGGTATGAGGACTGTCAGTACAAATATTAGGGATTGATGAAGCAAAAGAGGGATTTTCCATTAATTCTGCTTGTGAGTTCAAAAATTGCAACAAAAAAAACTAAGTAGCAGCTAGTAGATATGGTTATGACCCTGCAGAGGTGGAGATAATATAATGCATTTTTATGGAAAAAATATTACTTTACTTTTATCTTCTTGGTAGATCTTCAGAGATCCTTTTTTCTGATGAAAATGGCTCCATCAACGCCCATTGATGGTGAGATTTGATTTGAGTAAAACAAATCCAACAATAAGAGTCGACAAATAAAATTCAACAATAAGAAGAAGGATGATTTTGTAATTTTTTTTATTAGTTTTACTTTTGGCCATAATTTTGGTATGAACAACTAGATAATTAAATTTTGAGCATTTTAGAATTTAAATCACTAAAATCGAACTTTTGTAAATATATGACCAAAAATGTAGGTCAAGGTTGAAAACAGAATAGAGGCTTGTTGGAGGAAGACGACAAAGTGAACGATGTCGTTTTCGAAATATTTCAGTCAATGCTCTTAGAATATTTAATAAGAACGTAAGTTTAGACCTTAAGATGTTGTTAGTGTAGTGGTTGGTTGTGTGAAATGTTGCTCATTGGTCATGAACTTGAGTCTTTTGGACTCCTAAAATTTTTATTTACTGAATGGACCAGGTTCAAAATTTGGATATGATTCAAGATAATTTTGAATCAGAGTTCTTAATTTTTCATTTCCTATTCTAGTTAGTTTTGGAAAATTTAGATTATTTGGATTTCTCCCTGAGATTAATGTTTTATTCTTGTTTGGTTTAGAAATACTCTTCCACTGCACCACTTTTTACTTTTTTAGTTATAACAGTAAATTGCAAAATATATTTGGTTTGATGTAGTAAACTATCTTTTAATGATCATAACATATGCTGCTAGCCTGTCGTTTTCTCACTAAAATTATCAAATTTTAGGTTAAAGTAATGATGACTTCACGGTCAATAAGGTATTTAAAAGTATATTCAAATCGTAATTATTTTGTAAGAATAACATGGATGGATAAAATTAAATAAGAGTTTTAAATATGTGTCAATTAAAGTTAAATACAATAATTAAAATAATGTACATGCTAAAAATACTTTTTTGATGATAAAATTATTAGAGATGATTACACTTAACGAATTATCATGCCGCATTTTAGAACTTATTACCCTACTACGAAAAATTTATTTTCGTCTCACTTAACTACAATTTGTTATTACTCTTTTCCACCTAATATCACCGGTTTTGATGTTAATTTTTTTTCAATGACCGAAATACCTACATCTCTATCATGTAATTTTTCCATCTTTTCTCCAACTATTTTCTCTTCTATATTTTAAATCCTTTTCTCTATGTCATTTGCTAACCACCACCAACTGTTTTTTTTTTCGTTTGATCCTCTGTATTGGGTTTAATACGGGACTTGTCAAGCAAATACATACCCATAAAATCATTAGCAAAAACCACCAACATATAAAAGGAAAAACTATTAAACTGAGCACAACTAAAATCTCAAGTTCTCAACTTGGGTGTCGAATTAGAACTAATATGAAGCACCACGGGTTTTATACAGAATTTCAAGTGATGAAATAGAAATTGGGACACACGTAAACACAAAGTAAGCGAATGACTTTTTAGGGAAAATTTAATTGTTTTTCTTAATTCATTGTTAATTATATTCTTAAAACAAAATTTTGGTTAAATTTTACAATTAGACAACAACATTGCAGCAAAATTCCCGAGAAAATCTCCCACACACGAACCACGTCTACCTTTCAAACCAGATTTATTTTTCTGAGTTTACTTATATCTTCGATTTATTTTTCTGGGCACCAAATATGGGAATCGCCATCGATAACTGCTACCGGCAAGACCTCGGATATGGATCGAGCGAGAGAAGCAAGTTCGGTGAACATCCTCAGATCCGGCAGGCTGCGAAACACGGGGCAGCGGCTGATGTACTCGTCGGACCTGTCGGCGATGGCGCAGATCGCGGTGCTAGGGGTCGACGATGTTCAAGGCGCATCTCGGAGCGAGAGAAGACATATGGCGGCGCGACGCAGATCGGTGAGGGTGTTGACGAGTGACGGGGCGATGGTGGGGCTTGGTCTGGTCAATGATGGGGAGCCCGAAGGGGAGGAGCTTCTCGGTGGCGACGCTAGGTTTCGAAGTCGGGCACTGCTTGTTCAGGTCCGATTTCGATTTCACAGAATCGAGAATTAAAATTTGAAATTATATGCAAACACCACCGGTTTTGGTTCTCACTTCGTTGGCTAACTGGTTTTAGAGAGAAAAATAATTGGTTTTGGACCCAGCCTAAAGCAAAGAAGATAAGGGCATTTTTGTCATTTTCACAAAAAAATACTCTTGCGATGGTCACGTGACTACAAATTAATGGTGTTAGGGCTAAATGAAACGTTAGTTAAGTTTAAGGAGCTCACAAACGAAGGGGAGGCACGTGAAGTTTTTCCCTTTTTCTTACCTAGTTCCCAAGGTATTCGAAGTGCCAGCAACTCCAATTTCACATCAAGTTGCTTTTCGTCTAAATCCACCACACTTGCTTTCTCAAAAGAAGGAATTGTGAGCAACGAGCTTGCATGAACGATGCATATGAGAAAATGGAGAAAAGGTTGTGGTTTTCACTTACGCTAGAGTTTTGAGTTTGTGTGTAAATATAGAAAAATGGTTCGAGACGAAGGGAATGTTTTTCTGGTACGATGTTGTTTTAGCAAGCTATACCAAAATTCTTGTGAAATATTGAACATGCTTGGTCTTGGCGGCCGTCGCCTGCTCCGGCCTAAAAATTGAAGCGCCAACACATCCTGATCACCGCGCTCTGTATCGACGCATTCTTCTTCGTCCTCTAATGTGTCATCGCAACGACGGTCAAGATTCCACAGCGAGACGTGGCGGCGGAGTACCCAGATCTGGAAGCGGTGATGAGTATGTTCAGATTGGCGTCGCAATAAGGTGAAGGAAGGCAAGTGAAGTGGCGAAGGAGAGAAGAGATAGAGGAGAGAAGTGGTTGGTTCTGGAGAAAGTGAAATAAAGAAAAAATTAATTTATTGATTGGGGAATCTTAGTTATTATTTTCTTGACTTTAATAGAATTAATTTGACGATTGTGGGGGGTAAGATATAAGGCCAAAAATGGCGATTTAAGTATAAAATTTGTTTAGAAAAATGTTTTGAAGTTTGAAAGTAGAGATAGGTGGGTCTTGTTTGCTTTAAGCCGATTTTCTTTACAAATAAGAAAATAGTATCTCTAACGCTTCCTATCAGAGAGAGAGAGAGAGAGATCGGCTGAAAATGGAGGTTGTGGCAGTGAAAGAGAAGAGAGGGAGAAGAGTACGGTTGTAAATGAGCCCTCAATTTTTGTAGGCTCGGCTTATGGAATAAGTGTTCAACTCGAAATAAAATAGACAAACTTGAGCTCGGCTTGATTCGCTTAAATTTCAATACAAATATTTATTAAAAATTAAATAAATAATAAATAATAAATAATTCCTTAATAATAAATGAGTTACTCGATTTAGCTCGACTTGATTCGACTCGTCTAATTCTAGTCTAAATATTTGTTGAAATTTTAAAAATATATTAATATACATATTTAATTATTTAAATATTAAACGAGCCGGCTCACTAGCCTATCGAGCTTTGCAAGGTTAGGCTCGAGCTCGACTCGTTTATTAAACGAGCTCAATCTTAAATTCGAGTTAGGATTGAGTTCGATTGACAATTATATCGAGCTCAAACTGAATATTTAACAAGCCGA
>JAYMTP010006145.1:0-12426 GCA_036897365.1 Geranium brycei | reverse complement strand
AAAATCAGATACAAACAAAAAAAACGTCCAAACATATATATATATATATATATATATATATATATATGTTTTTTTTCAATTATGTAGGGGTAGTTTGAACTTTGCATATTGATTTATATCTTAAACAATTACTTATGATAATAAATTAGGACAAATTTTAATTAATGGAGAATAAAAATCGAACATATTTTATGATGGGAAAAAAGCAATTTTCCCTATAATTTTTTATAGACCAAGATAATATATATATCTAGATGTCCAACCCGGTCTCCGGCCCAATTACTAGAAGTGGGGTGCAAATTTTGAACCCATTACCCGTTGAGGGGTCACACTGAATTAGAACTCATAGCAGGCGGGTTAACGAGTTGGGTCGGATTGATGAGTTTTAATGCTCACCCCTAGTATTGAGAGTAGGCTAGATCTAACATTCGAGGTTTAACGAGAACAGAAACGAGATTGTCAAATCCAACTCAAACTTGCCAATTACCCTCCCTAAAAATGAAAATTAATAAATGGGCCTTGTAATCCATAAGGCCATGTCTATTCACAAACAAAACAGCCCAAACCACGAATAACCAAACTTCCTTAATATATGAATCAGCATATTCATGTGTATCATATATTGCATCATTTTTATGTAAATTCTATAATCTATTAACAATTTTCTATCTTAGATAATCGAAGCTTAGTTATTTTATTACAAATTTAGACATCCATTCGTCAATGCTCACTGCTAATACAATAATCACGTAAAGGAATATTTATATATTGAAAGAGAATTAGAGACATGATTTAATTAAATATACATGACATGCATGGTACATAGTAGGCTCGACGTCTTTAATTTGCGTCCTTTTCAAATAATGGAGATTCCTTATCTTTCAAATGCTTTAGTTTATTGAATAATTTCGAATTTATATCTAAGTTTGGGGTAATGTCTAATCCCTTGTCAAAAAAGAATTTGTTTATATTTGTACATCATACACGTACATATAATTACATATTATCTATTTGTTAGGCAATGTTGAGGCACGCATTTTCTTGAGAAAAGTTGTGGGTTTGAAAAGGGATAGATTTTTGATATAATTAAAAATAATATAATTATTCAAAAAAATCTATTTCTTTACCTTTTTATATATTGTTATGTAAATAATTCAAATGATATACGTAGGTTTAAACTAAATAATTCAAAATCTTTGTTTTTATTGATAGATAGATGAGTTGCCTTGACCCATAACCTACCTCTAAATCCAAGATAATCAATGAGCCTTACAATTTTAAAAGGATCCATCTGAATAAATAGTAGGATTTATTTAACAAAAAATTAAAATTTGAGTCTGATTTGAGAAAAGGACCTGCCCTATAACTGCCGCAGCCCATTAGTGTCGGTTGGACAACCATAATCCATTCCATTTCTTGACTTTAAGAAGCCTTCTTTTAATAATAACAATGATTATGCAAAATAATAATATATATTTGAAGAGATTCCTCTAAATATTTCTGACATCGATCGAGGGATTGTAACATTAACCCATAATAGCTCGTAAGCTATACTTATTGTTCAGGGAATTGTATAGTAATGTTGTTTTTTTTAATTTATTATATGAGTAACTCTAGTGAGTTGTTTGCATTTATTCAGCAGAATATATATATATATATATATATATATATATATATATGTATATATGAACCATCGAATGCAGGTAGCATGTAATGATCAACTTGTCGTGTCCAAAAATTCATATAGTGGCGTGAAATGCTAGAATTGCTAGTATCATCAAATCTCGATTACGTGAAAGCATGGCTTTTGGTAATGAGTTAAAATTAATTAATTAGTTAATGGTCTACAAATCATATTTAAGTAGTGACCATGCACTTGTCCTTAACTAAATAGAATGCTTACAAAATTAGTGACATCTATTTACGAGGTTGTGAGTGAGTGAGTGGGCAAATTTGACTTGCGAGTGATTTGCAGCCTCATGCATGTACTCCTTTTTTTTATAATAGGGAGACGAAAAATATTATGAATAATGAACCGAATTATAAAATTCAAAGAAATAAATAAAAAAAATAAATGGTTAATTACACTTTACTTATATTATAGTGACGAATTTTACACTTTATCCAGGACAGATGAGGGAGGAATCTCGACGGAGGTCAAGATTGTCACGCTCCAGATCTGCCACTATCACGCTCGTGACTGGTCGGTTTCGCCACCGTCTTCTTCAAATTCTCCACCCCTGCGCTCAAGACTGGTCATCTTCTCTAGCGAAGTTGGTTTCTCCAAGACGAACCCAACAAAGGCCAAGCAATTTCTTCTTGGGCGTCTTCTACATACGAATTAGAAATGGCAAAAAAACTAATTCTCTAGGGAAAGTGACTTGTCTGTTTCGACCTCCGCCGACCTCTCTCCCTCCCTCATCTATCCCTAAGCGAGCCGCCAGAGATAAGACTGTTCGACGAAGAATGAAGAAATTAAAGCAAAGCGTAAAAAAACTAACTGACCTGATATTAAACCTTTTATTATAAGTATAATAAATTGTAAAATGTGTCTCTATAATATGTGTAAATTATAATTAACCCTAAAATAAATTATTTCAAATTTCAAAATGTACTATTCCAAACACTTGGGAATGCACTAGGCAAAGTAGCTATATGGGTGGGTGGGTAAATCATCATGAGAACTAGATTGAGTTAAAGCTTAATATATTGTGGACCTGGCAAGTAATTAATCATCTTGATCATTGGCTCTTTTGTTTTCTCTCGTAATCACAAAGCGAGAGGTTAATCATATTTTGTAGGAATTGTTACATACACGAGAGAGTGTCTATAATAGAATTAATTTCCATCAATATGTGTCATTCACACTTTTGTCTTTTTGCACCCATTAGTTAAAAATGATCCATCAATCATAGAGTATCAAATGTGGAAAGGTTTGTCCTTAACAAGTTCCAACTTCATCGGCCTTAATTTACGGAATTAGCAGTTATTAACATAATAATCAAATTGAACACCACAAGTAATCTGTGTCCATATTATATTAAATAATTAAGATTAACCAAACCATCATCGTCCCATATCTTGTGTTGGCCTCTCCAAATCTTGAGAAGATTACTATAAAACATAAATTTACTTATTATATATTCATCATCGGGTAGATATTCTTCTCCGCCTTTGGAGTGGGATTATATATTAAACAAATACGACTTTCCGTACAGGACTCCTAGAAGTCGTCAAATTAAGAGAACCAAACGTGTCTAATAATGAGCATCCAAGTTTCATATTTTTTTATATAGATGCGAATTTTGATACATTGTAAATATTTAAAGATATTCACTTAATTATTAAATATATTAGATTTTAGAGGTTAAATTTGGTATACACTAATTTTTTCGTACAAAAGTATGAACTGTCTCAAGAGTCGTTGGGTGCACGTAATTGATTGATGAGGTACGTATTGTGTTTGGCTGCTGATGTAAAATTTAAATATTATCAATTCAATAACTATCATAATTCTATATTATTAATTCAATAATTATCATAATTACATATCCAATAAATATACATCCATCTACACTAATTACATTTACAACTAAGCTAATTAAATATATAATTACCCTAAATTGGTCTCAAATGAATATTAATATTCAATTTCTCTTTTCTTCGATGTGCACTGTATGGTATAAGTTCATGTTTTGATATAAGGTCATATCAGTTTTGACACAGTATCTTCAGTGTTTTGGTATAAGATCTCCACTATTTCGGCATAACTATTTCATTGCTTATATGAAATAATACCCGATGGGACATTGTGCAATGTTTCGTCGGGTGTGACCATTACCAACATGATTGTCTCGATGTGCCACTCTCAATGCAGGAGACATCGTGTATGCAAACCCCACGAAATGAAGATAATGACAAATTTTGCACCAGTGAGTTATCGAGACTTTCAATCCCAATATAAACAAGTGCGTTAAAGTTCGGTAGATATATTATGAAAGTTATCTTAAAAAAGAATTTCATGGTTTTCCATATATAAGTAAGGAGAATTATCATACCTATCACATCAAAGTGTAAAAAGAATATTTAGAATATTAAATAAACATTTTGTGACACTTAATCTACCCATAATAAAGATGGGTATCATATTCTCATAAAATTGTACGCTAAAGAGGTTATGATTGATAAAAATCTGCTGGGGCATCTGATTTTAACATAAAGACATGCAATGAATAAGCAAATCCAAAGGGACCACTTCACTATCTCAACTCTATTTCTCTCACACAAATTTTGGAAGTATGGTTGGAATTAGATGTAAAAACTTAATTAAGAAACTGAACTGTCCTACTCGATTTTTTAAAGGCCCTTTCTCCGGATTGTTCTAATTAATATATCAGTTTCAGTTTGCTTTAAAAAAAACAAATTAAACTTAATGATTCAGTCTTTTGAAAATGGACATTACCTATGGCATGCTCTTTCACACATGGCAAAACCTACGGGTAGAGATTTGACCAACCAAATATGTTGTAAGTTTCAATGGTTTTTGTTGTGCCGACAATATTGCATTCATCATCGGCCTCCGGTCCGGTCGGGCAGCCGCTATTGGAGGTGGTTTTGTCTTGAGCCAATTCTTGGTCGGACCCATAAAAGAGGGTTATGTCAAGAAACTAATTAAATATGTTATAGAAACTAGTGGTTTTTGTCGAAAGCAATATCCTACCAATGTCATTTATTGAGTTGAATTTTGTAGTTTAGAAAATGCCGTACCATTTCCCACAGCAAGTGCAGGGCTTCTTCCAGAATTCATGCACTGTGTTGGTGGGACATGTCCCCATATATCTCATATCATAATTTTATATTGTTTCTATCGAATTTTGAAATTCATCGATCACTTGACTAGGAAAGAAATGCTCATCGTTTAACTAATGTTGCCCGTATTCAAATGTTTTGTAACTTCAATTGTCACGACTGCATAATAAAATATTTCAAACTCGTTACAAATTCAATACCCTGATATATAATTAAGCGAGAACGAGATCACATATATAACTCACAGTTGGTAGAGGGGATGAGAAGGGTGTGTGCCGCTTGCTATGGAGAAGATGCGGCTGATATTGAAAAAAAAGTACAAAAATTGTTGCCACGGCCACTCGTTAAATCATAATTAACGAGTGGACAAAGCTACACTCGAACAAGAGTTGACTAAGGATCGAAATTTTTTAGAAAACCTCTGATACCATGAAAGTGTATGAATGTTGATGATGTTTCCATATTGCTCGTCAAGTTTTATAGTAGATACAATAGCGTAACGGTAAGAATACAAAAAAGAAAAATAATAAAGGAGATTAAATAAAATTTAATACAAATAATGATAAATATGATTAACAGGGGAGAACATGAGTTGTTACCAAAGAGGAGCATTCCCATGAAGAGACTCATATTAGAACACACTCTTAACCTAAAAGACTAGTTTCGTGAGTTTTGAATCTTATATGCATATCAGTTGTATGAAATTTTGGCTCAAGCGTCGATTCAACACTCAGTTCAAAGTCACACTGATGTTCCATAGATCATGCATTTGCTCCTAACATGGAGAACTTCACGAAAATGCGAGTTCATTCAATCACTTACATTGGATGGTACAAGTTGGAATAGCTCTAATCACAACTCAAACACATTGTTAGCTCGACAACAGAGTAAACATGTACGCATGTGGTTTTCAAAAAAAAATTTGAGTCACATATATATGTTTTACAACGTGGATTGAAATATATTTTTTCTCATCATCAATTGATAAATATATTAATTTATGTACTCACTAACTTCAACTTTTAAGTAAATTTATTTATAATGTAATATTAGAAGTTGGGTTTACCTCGACTTACATTTCTATACAATTCACTTATTAAACATTAAACCTGACCAATAATCAGCTCAAACCTCTGATTACCGGTCAGGTTTAATATGAGATTGAGTTTGAGTTTGGGTGGGTTTTGTAGACTTGGGTGAGTTGTTTCCGGACCTTGTAAAAATAGCTATGAACTTTAAAAAAACAGCTGGTTATAATTATAGCCGAGTATAACCCAATAAAAAACAAAAAAATGATATTATATACAACTGAAAAAATTGAAAATAGGCCTATTGTTCAATCTTGTCTACCAATTGAAAAACAATTGGAAGACTAAAAATTAATAACGATTCTTATCTTAATAAGCCCAAGAACATGTCTATCGCTTCAATGATTTGTGTGCGTCTCTAACTTTAAGCAACCTGATATTGATATATTAGATATACAGATACTTATCCAAGCTGATGTTGATAATCTATTCAATCCGCAGCAATTTTACCCGACTATTTATGGTGCATGCCTAAGCTTTCGGATTTTCCATTGAAATTCTGGCCAATTTCGACAACTATTTTCCTTAATCTAGTCAAGTTTACTATTAATTTCTCCCGACACACTATAGTTTTGCCAATTATCTTGAAATTTTGTATTTTCATTAATAGGTCCATAGTTAGAAGTCAATTTTGTATAACGTCCCACCCGTTAATTTTTTATTTTCACAGTAATTATCTAATACAACATAACTTTGATAACGGTTGTAATTATCCATGCCGGCGGCATGCATGGTACATTATTGTAAAGGGTAAATAACGCAACTATTAAGTAACGGCGGAGCACAGTGCGCCGCCTTTATGACGCCACCTATAACGGCATCACACGTTGTCATTATAGGTAAATACGATGTCGTTGAGAGAATGGTAAAATATATATTTATATTTATAGATTTTGGAATTTTAGTTTACAATTGAGAATTGTTATTTATAACTGGCATGAATGAGAAATTATAATTTTGTAAAAATAAACTTAAATGCTATACAATTACAAACTAATCCGAAGAATCATCAAAGGAGGAGGGCATTAGAAACATGGGAACATTGGCCGGATCAAACATTTGTGCTTGCATCATTTTATGATATTTTCATTCATTCGTCTTCCCTTGCTCGAATTTTTTTGTGGTCTTCCCCTTTCCGGTCAACTCCAATTTCAGTGCTAGATTTCTCTCAATTACTTCCCGGGTTGTCTTCTCCACGACTCGATTCCTCTCTGCTATGACCTCATTACATGCCTTCATGTTTTCAACTTCTTCGACGAGGTGATGTGTTGAGGATCTCTGCAAACTGACGAGGCTTTGGTGGCCTCAGATTGTGGCTCCTAAATCCCTAAATAACGATAACCTACTATCAATGCTCAGTCACTTCGTAATAGGCCAGGTTAATGAGTTGTTGAAATTGTTACACTATCATGGAAATTAGAGGAGTGTCATGATCGCAGAATTAGAAGCCCCGATATTACTTGTACCTCCTTTGGACACCAAACTTCACAAATTACAATACATTAATTATTGATTTAAGAACGTTAAATTTCAATTTTTAAAATATTATTGGTTTTTATCATTCGGAATATAGTCCTTATATCACTCGATGTAATTCTCTATTCTCGGCGCCAAATGCATCTTGCCCTTTTTCCCCTTATTCTTTCATAGCTCGGTCATCTTGCCGAATAATGATTTTGGGCCCAAGTTGTGGTTAGAACATGTGCGTACCCTAGTACAGCATTCTCGAATGACTGTAAAGATTCAACAGAATCCATGTAAATAGGACATGTTTTGTACCATTTATCTTAATGCCTACCAGTATGCCCAGTCCCAGAAAGTCATTAATAGTCTAACCACAATAGAGTGCATTATGGAAGCTACATTCTTTAATCCATATCATGTCACAACTCTATCATGCGGTAACTTATTAAACCCTCAATTAGTGGGTGAATAATATTATTCGAACATTTACCCAGGGACTTTTGACCAGATATCGACTTCGTTACAATATCGATGTTGGAAAACTGAGTGATTTAACGACCACCGACCAAGTAATGTAAGGCGGCACAGTCAGTTCAAATGTACAAAACTCATCATTTACAACGGCGAGACGCACGTTCTAGATGTCATTTCAAATTCCAGGTAAGTAGTATCAAACATAATACAGTCTTTACCATTTGAGGGATGTGCTCATGTATCATCGTCTTCCGTATCTTACTCTTCATGCCATCGTATTCACTTAGTTGTCTCAGGTGCCACAAATGACCGCTGCAGACATGCAGTCGATGAGAAGTGACACAATGTGTTCCTCGCTACAAGTAAGGATCCAAAATATTTTTAATGACTCTTTCCACAAACGTGGCATTATGTGTCTTCGAAGTGTTCTTCGTTGTACAAAATGCAACCGTAGAAACATGGATCGTATTTCATGCATGGTATTTCGATTGTCTTTAATTTCTTATTTGTCGCTGCGTAGTTTGATATGTAAGCATTAGGTTGCAGCAATGTGTGGAAAATCTCTCCAGCCATGTCTTCAAATGTCGTGTCTGTCATTTAGGTCTTCTTCTTAATAGACAAAATCCTTAATATTGTTGCCAACGTTGTGTCACCACTATTTTCTTACAAGGGGGATCTGCAACTCCATCACCAATCTCTTGTATTCCGTCATAGTTTGTCTAGCGACAGACTTATCTACTTTTTCCACCATATCCTCTTCGTCCTTTGTTTCAAACCAAACATCTTGGTATGGATCTACAACATCTATGAAATGTTGTACAACATCGACGTTTGAACTCAAAGGTGAAAACTATTATGGATTAGGCAGGGCACTCTGATTCCTATTGTTATTCTACGCCGAATACGATCTCAAAAACACTTTCTTAAGTAAAGAAGTACAAATGCTCCTCACATCTTGCACATGAATATTATAACATTTCACACACAGACGCTTGGATCTATCTGGACCATATTGTTTAGCATTCTTCCTCGCAAACTTCATGAAGTCAGATGACCCCATTAAGTACGAGTCAGCAAGATAATACCAAACTTGTGATTTTTAAGAGTTTTAAGATTAATGTATCAATAATGGGGTCAAGACACACCCTTATGTAGAAGGGGGTCCAACAGAAAGTTTGAAATAAATTCGAGATACCGCAGCGTGACTCGAACCTAAATCCATTGTACTCAAGTTCAAGTGCTTAACCAATTGATCAAGAAAGCATTAGTAACAAATTACTTATCACATACTTGTATTGTGTACAAAGTTGTTAAGTTATTTGCTGCGTACTCAATTCTTATGTGTCTCCAACGTGACAAAATAGTGTAGTGAATCCAGGTTAACCCCTGTTATAATGTAACTTCACATCACATCACATGTGCTCACAAGCACAAGATTTGGAACACATATGCTCAGTTTTATTTAGAATTTGAAAATTATATATTTATATGTATGTCAAAAACATTCTTTCTGAAATATGTGTCAAAATTATTTGGTAAAGTGATCAAATGATTGGTGATTGGCATTCAAAAGTTAGTGATCACAGTATAAACATTTATCTTTTTATGTTTGGCCCATCAAAGATAAATTCAAGAATGATATGATTCAGTGCGCAAGGGACACGAAATCACACTGTTACGCTACGACAAAAAATCGGTCCCGTGTCATGAAAACGAAAGTGAGGTCATATATTTTTCAAATTAACGAGCTCAAAAATATCATAATATTTACAAAATTAATCTGATACATGTACACATACTACACACAGAAGAAAGCAACAAGTTGAACCGTCCAAATTGAGAGGGCAGATATGGGTTCAAGCGTAGGGCACCCCCACAGCTCCAATCCATGCCCATTTCTGATAAGGTCTCATCATGATCAATTGGCATGTGTTGGAAGGCAGTTATTTTCTTGGCTTTATCATAACAATAACAACAACCTTAGCCTAACCACAACCTAGCACCACCACCTCTTCTTCTTGTGGTCCCTTTTCTCTTTCTTTACTTTTTATAGTTCAATTGCACTCACAGTACGTCTCTCTCTATCTGTCCTTCACACTAAATATTAGTATTAGCACTAACTATATAATTCAGAGCTATATATAGGATTAGGAATGTCCTATATAGATGGTTGATTAAAACAGATTAATATATGTAATTTCTCGGATTAATTAGTTTAGTTGGCAACCACTTTTCATCCAACAACAACTGAAATTACCAACCTCGATTAATCTGCATTTTTCATGGAGTTTGTTAGCTATCTATATAGGAAATATGTGATCATATTACTTTTTGATGGTTATATTAGGCCTATTCGTCATTTTCAACTTTTGGGTGATTGGAATTGCTTTAAAGTTTTACCTGTTTCACGTGTTGGCTCGCGGGCGAACAAACAATTTATTTTCTCACATGCAGTCTTAATATAATTTGCACGCAAATTTTTTTCATCTTTTATACCTGTATTAACCTAAACTTAGAAAAGAGTGTTAATTAGTGGCTTACATGTATAAAATGTGTATTTTGAAATTGGAAATATTGCAAAAACTCTTCGTTTATTATTTTAACTTTTGCGGAAAGTCTATGCCAGCTGTATTTATTGCAAAAACTAAAATAACACAAAGAGAGATTTTATAATTCAAAAATTTCAGATATCATGCAAAGTCCACGTCTCAGAATTTAGACTATCTGGTCCCAGGAAGAGAAAAAAATAAATATATATTTGGGGGCCCAAGTGGATAATAAAATTACATTTGACCTGTAAAATTTCAAAGCAAAAGTAGAAAAATTTTGTCTTGATACAGAAAGGGCCATCAAATCTCCCTATTTATACCAACAGTTGTTCTATACACTCTTCACTCCCAACTCCATTCCCTCTGCCTCCACATCCTCTGTTTTCTTCACGTACTCATCCATGGCAATTACTGGTCCTCTGGTTCTGTTTCTCACAGTCTTGAGTATCGATCGAATAATAATTAGCAATGCTCAGCCATCGCCTGGGTTCAGCCCGAGCTCGAAGTTCCCATCTCTAGGCTTTGGCCAGGTCTACAGAAACCTTTGGGGTCCCCAGCACCAGAGAGTCGATCAGGGCTCGTCGCTCACCCTCTGGCTCGACTCCTCCTCGGGCAGCGGCTTCAAGTCTCTCCGACCTTATCGCAACGGCTACTTTGGTGCCGCCATCAAGCTCCAATCCGGCTACACTGCCGGTGTCATCACTTCCCTCTATGTGAGACCATAGTCACTAATAATAAACTTTGTTACAACAATTTGTTATTTGTTTATATTCACATGACTATACCATTTTTGTTGAATTGGGATTGATGGATTGATTGATTGATAATAGCTATCGAACAACGAAGATCACCCGGGGAATCACGACGAAATCGACATAGAGTTCCTAGGGACGACTCCGGGGAAGCCCTATACCCTGCAGACCAACGTCTACATCAGGGGAAGCGGAGACGGAAACATTATTGGAAGGGAGGTCAGATACCATCTCTGGTTCGATCCGACTCAAGATTTCCACAACTACGCCATTCACTGGACCTCCAACGACATCATGTATGTATATATTATTTCATTCTCGTACGAATAACCATCGTTCTAAAACTCACAATTTATTGATAAAATAACGTTTTAAAACTGGTTATGTGATATATGGGATGCACTCCTTGACAAATCAATCATTAATTAAAAAATATTAGGAACCCATATCATCCGTATGATGATTGTGATCAATGGTGTAAATTAATTAATTGTTTTCATTAATCTAGAAAACCAGTAGGGGTATCATTGTAATTCGTTTCCATAGAGATTATATCATTGTGATAAATAGACGGGGAAATTACAACGCGGGCCATCTTAATCTGGCTCCAATCTGAGTCATGTATTTTCATTATTATGTCATTTTGTAGTATATATGTCATAGTCACTTGATAAATATATGTCTAAACTTGTCAAATGTGGGTTTGAGTTTATAAATATGGTATCACATTTCATCTTTTAATTACTATTATTGTTAGGTAAATTTTTGTTTGTTTTATGTGTAGATTCTTTGTGGATGACGTCCCGATTCGGAGGTACCCTCGAAAGAGCGACTTGACATTCCCGCAACGGCCAATGTACGTGTACGGTTCGATTTGGGATGCGTCGTCGTGGGCCACCGAGGACGGAAAATATAGAGCCAACTACCAATACCAACCCTTTGTCGGTAGGTACAAGGACTTCAAGCTCCAAGGCTGCTCCTCCGACGCCTCCGCCTCCTGCCGCGCGCCGTCGGCCTCGCCGTCCGGCTCCGGCGGCCTCAGCCCTCAACAAAACGCCGCCATGAATTGGGCCAAGAGCAACCATTTGGTGTACAACTATTGCCACGACCCAAAGAGGGACCGTAGCCAAATACCCGAATGTTAAAAACATATATAGTTACTTTATTATTATACAGTTAAAACAGTTTGATTGGTTGTTGGAGTGTGGGAGGGGTTGTCTCGAGATGGGTCCCACTTGCCTGCCAATTGGTGGAGCAGTTGTGTTTGTGCGTCCAAGGCAATGACCCCTC
>JAYMTP010006144.1:0-12429 GCA_036897365.1 Geranium brycei | reverse complement strand
TTTTAATGTTTTTTGTTAAAAAAATAATTATATATAATTTATTTTTTATACAGTACGGGTTGGAAACGGGGCGGGTGTAGGTCAACCCGTACCCGACCAAAAACTCAAAGGGAAAACCCGTACCCGATTTCCCCCGGGTTTTACCCGTTCCGATCGGGGCGGGTTAATTGGGTACCCGTTTGGTTTGGGTTTTTTTGCCATCCCTAGCCGAACCCCACAACTAAAAGGTCACCCTTCATGGTTGGGTTTGACTCTTCTCTTCATATGTACCTCTTTTTCTATTTTTATTCGATGTGGGACTATACACTTCAACACGAGTAAAATATGGCTGCAAAAATTTGTATGTCATAATTATCTCAAACAAAAACATTTTCACTGAACACAGATCTCCAGAGTTGGCTAAAAAATGAGCTTTCGATATCTTAGGAAAACAGTCACAAATAATATAGTCTGTTCATAGACTCTTCAAAGCACAGGATAAATTGGTTCTGCTTGCACAAGTTTGCTACCTTGTGCTGACCAATTGTCCTTATTCATTCTTTTGACATATTTTCCTTTTTCCACAGGTTTCTGTGGAGTCCGAGGAGGTAGATCGTGGACCAAAATGGTTAGGGAAGACAAATTTCATAGAGATCCGTTCATTTTGGCAGATATTTAGGAGCTTTGATAGAATGTGGTGCTTCTTTATCCTATCCCTTCAGGTAGGTCTGCAACCTAGAATTTAAATGAACCGAGTTGTTTTTTATGATGCTGATTAGTAATTTTATATTCACAGGCAATGATAATTATCGCATGCCATGAGTTGGAATCTCCACTTCAGATCTTTGGTGCTGAAGTATTTGAGGATATAATGAGTGTTTTCATCACATCATCAATTCTTAAATTCATAAACGGTATGGTCTATTTCCACCCATTTTCATATCTTCGCCAGTTATTTGCTAAAATGTACGTACTAATGGGAGTGAGAGACGATTGAACTTTGTTTTCCTTCTCTTTATCATCTTTAAAAATCTTATAGAGGTTTTTGGTTGCAGCTATTCTTGATATCGGCTTTACATGGAAAGCTAGAGAAACAATGGAGTCCTCTCAGAAGAAAAAACAAGTGCTGAAGCTTGTCGTTGCATTGATATGGACTATTGTCCTTCCTGTTTGCTATGTTAGTTCTAGGAGAAAATATACTTGTTATTCAACACAAAGTGGGAGCTGGCTTGGAGAATTGTGTTTTTCCTCCTATTTGGTTGCAGTTGCCTTTTACTTGATGACTAATGCAGTTGAGATGGTCTTATTTTTTGTTCCTGCTCTAAGCAAGTTCATTGAGGTTTCAAACTCCCAAATATGCATGACTTTGTCCTGGTGGACTCAGGTAAGGTTCATCATAGAGGTTGCCATTTCTTTTGTCATACCTCCAAGAACAATCTTGGGCATAATTTTTTTTGATGCCTAATCTTGGTTTGCATAGAGTGCTAATAGATTAATAACACCAGTCATAACAATCTCTTAAAATGAACCAATGTGATCGGTATGGTTAATGTAATTATGATTCTATTCTTTTATAAAGAATATATGATGTTGGAATTACTGAAGTCACCCTTGGATTACGTTGGATTATGGGCGGAAATATGAATATGAGTAAAAGATGGTGCTAATCACTGAGCAAGAACCTTACTGTCTATTGTTATGGGCACAACTTTGTGGAGTAATTGAAGTGATTAACGATTATCCATTTGTTTTGAAACCGACGGACTTGACGGTAATATGGCGGGTGTTTCGTGGGTTGTCTTCTTTTAGATGTTAATGGGGCAAAGTGGAGTAGCTTACTGATTCTAGTTCAATGGACCAAATGCCTTATAAGATTAGCCAATGTGGGTCGGGTAATCTATAGATCATCTAATTTGATTAATGCAGGTTCTCCCCATTTGTTCATTCCCATTATTCAAAGTAACATTACACTAGATTTGTTTTTTATTTGTCATGGTTATGAATGCAGATATCCACATTACATATACCTTGTCATTTAATGTTTTCAACCTTCTGAAAATTCCTGGATTTTTTTCATTATGCAGCCTAGATTATATGTTGGGCGTGGGATGCAAGAATCACAAGTTTCGGTTATGAAGTACACCCATATCCCTTTTGTGAAGCTTTACCAATACCTCATTCCTTGCTATTTCTTTTATGACACATCGTTTCTTAATATGTAGGTATTCATTGTTCTGGATACTGGTACTCTTGAGCAAGTTTTTGTTCAGCTACTTCTTTGAGGTGATTTTTATTTGTATGATTTTCTTTTAGTTTTCTAATGATAATAGCGTTCTGTCAATAACAAAGTTCTTTTTATTATTCAATTGGAAATCTAGACATGCACAATCAGCTGATTAATTTTCTATCCATTTAAATAATGCAGATTAAACCTCTTATTGGACCAACAAAGCAGATTATGAAAGTTGGTGTGAGAAACTATGACTGGCATGAGCTCTTCCCGAAAGGTATGCTCCAATTCTAACATAACAGTGCGTAAATAGTTTGGTGTGAGTTCCTTTTGTCAAAATAGCTAATAAGGATTTGTTTGCCTGTTACAGTTAAGAATAATGCAGGTGCAATTGTGGCTGTATGGGCTCCAATAATAATTGTGAGTTTTTTTACGAGAATTTTCAAACAATCGACCCAATTTCCAACCTTCAATATCTTAGTTGGATAAAAAATAAATCTTTTCATACGGAAAGTTATGTGGCATAACGTCTGTCTTATTTCTTCTGTATGCTGTCTCAGGTCTATTTCATGGACACACAGATTTGGTATTCTGTTTACAGTGCAATCTTTGGTGGAGTTTATGGAGTTCTACATCATCTTGGTGAGGTAAGATGAAGCTCTGTTTTTCTTTCCTAACTGATGATGTAAGGGTCTAACTCCTCATGTTTTCTGTAGATTCGAACGCTGGGAATGCTACGAAGTAGATTTCACACGTTACCTTCAGCGTTTAATGTCAATCTCGTCCCGCCTACACTGAAAAATGGTCGGAGGAGAAAAAGAAGTTTCTTGCAAAATAGATTTCAGAAGGTCCGGGGTTTGACCTTGTGGTACCGTAACTGGAATACTTGAATGCCCCTCCTTTTTTCTGTTAAAATGACCATTGAACCAATATATTCTCACAGGTATCAGAAATGGGAAAAGACGGCGTTGCCAAGTTTGCTCTAGTGTGGAACCAAATTATCAGCAGCCTTCGGTTAGAAGACTTAATAAGCAACAGGTTATTGTTATAATCATAAACTTAAGTTCCATGTGCACCTGCAGGCAAAATCCCTGACAAAGTATGCTTCCTTGTTTTTTTCTTTCTCGATAGGGAGTTAGATTTGATGACAATACCTATGTCATCGGAGTTGCTTTCTGGCATGATTCGTTGGCCTGTTTTCCTCTTAGCAAGCAAGGTATGCTCTTTTTTACTCAAAAGGTTTGATCACGTCCTCTTACTGTTTATGTGCCATAACATTTATATGATTCTTACCAGCTTAAAACAGCATTGAGCATTACACAAGATTTTGTGGGGAAATATGAGGCACTTGTCCGAAAGATAAGCAAAGATAAGTATATGTACTGTGCTGTAAAGGAATGCTATGAATCATTGAAGTATATCCTGGAAATTCTCGTTGTTGGAGATCTGGAGAAAAGGTAGAGACAAAATATGCCGATTAAATCTACAATTTCATGTATTGATACTGGGCTTAAAATGTTCAGTCTTGGCAAGCTATGCATAATATGCTGTTAACTGTTACCGATATCTTTATGTATTTCTTCTTACTTGTAGGTTCTAACATTTATTCTTATGTTTACTTTGCTTTGACTCCTCCTCAATTCATTTTCAGTATCATATCCAGCATATTTTTTGAAATTGAAGCAAGCATAGAAAGCTCAAGTTTTCTCGAGGACTTCAAGTTGAGTGAGCTCCCAGCTGTACATGCCAAATGCATTGAGTTACTTGAACTTCTGGTAATTGTCACGCCCCAATACCTTCTAAGCTTATAAAGTAAATGTTTAGTGCCTTGAGCCTGGTGATTAATTTTATGGCATATTTCAAGGGCGAGGGAAATGGAAATCAGCATGGAGACGTGGTGAAAGTTCTCCAAGATATCTTTGAGCTTGTAACCAATGATATGATGACAAATGGTTCCAGGTTTGTTGCGTTTAGACGCCAATTCCCGATTAAGGTTCATTTAAATGCTTCACCAGACTAAATATTGTGTAAATACCACAGGATATTGGATTTGCTCAACTCATCCCAGCAACTGGAGATAAACACTACAGATTTTTGTAGAAGAATTGAACCACAATTGTTTGAATCATCTGCCAGCGAGGATGCAATCCATTTTCCTTTACCGGGTAGTGCTTCCCTTAACGAACAGGTGAAATGCCGACTTCTTTGAGTTAGTACTTGCCTACTTCTATTTCTTTCCGTAATTTAGTGATGGGATGGAAGTAGTCATGCATGCACATAGAGCATTACTCTTACACAAACCAAATTGTTTCGAATATTGGATTGCAGATCAGGCGCACTCTCTTGTTGCTGACTGTTAAAGATACAGCAATGGACCTGCCTGCAAATATAGATGCTAGAAGGCGGATTTCATTTTTTGCTACTTCTCTCTTCATGGATATGCCCTCTGCTCCTAAAGTTCGCAGTATGCTATCATTCAGGTCAGACTTTCTTGGTGAAGCTTATCCCATTCTCCATTTGCAATGTGGGTCATACTCAAAAGTCTTAATTGTCCATGAGTTTTTCTTTCTAGATCACTGAATGCATGTAACTTACAAACATGACACTAATTTGAAAAAAAGTTTTTGTCATCAGCAATTTATCAAGATTTGGGATCAAGATCTTCCTATAAAGAAGGGAGCTCTATTTTTGCCACTTGAACCAACATTAGTTAGTAGAGAGAGGCCCAAAGATAAGTTGGAAAGAAAATATGAGAGAAATACCGCCGAACCCTAGTCACTAGGACCTAAGTTCAACTGCTTGACCAGTTGGCCATATTTGAAGAAAAATAGTAATGTTGCACAGGTTGTAATAAAAGAGTATTCAATTCTTCGTACTTCACGTTAACTTTATGTTTTTTATATCTTCCTCACACGGTTGCTGTTAGTTGCAGTATATAGCCTAAATACACGAGATGAGTAAATCTTAATCCATTTAGTGGATACGTTAATTCATTTATCATTGTTACTCCATGTATTGTTCTCAACTCAATGCGTTCTTCTCTGTGAAACAGTGTTATAACCCCACACTATGCAGAAGATATTAATTTTTCGATGGAGGAGCTTCATCTAAGCAAGGAAGAAGTTTCCATAATCTTTTATATGCAAAAAATATATCCAGGTCACTATAAGCCCACACATCTTTAATCTTACTCTTATTCCATTCATTTGGTTCAATCTGTTAAGTAGATCACATGACGGTCTTGTGTTAATAGATGAGTGGAAGAACTTCTTGGAGCGCATGGGGTGTGCAAATGCAGAAGGGCTGAAAGATGAAAACAAGGAGGAAGATCTTAGATATTGGGCTTCTTTCCGGGGTCAAACATTAAGCAGAACAGGTGAATAGAAAATTTACAGTGTATAAACTTAATTTTGAGTGAAACCTAGCAGATGATATTTTTCAATCCTAGTTATAACTCCATTTATATTTTTGTGGCGTGACAGTCAGAGGGATGATGTACTACAGAGAAGCCTTAAAATCACAGGCGTTTCTTGATATGGCTGAAGATGAAGGTTCGTACAAATTACTTATTTAGTTCATACTTCATCTTATCATGTACCCTTGAAATGTCTTAGCTAGAGTCACTTATATTACATATTCTTACGCGCGTCTGATCTGTTCATCCAGATATTCTCGAAGGCTACGATGCTGCAAAAATTGGAAACCCTACATTATCTGCTCAACTAGGTGCACTAGCAGACATGAAATTCACATATGTCGTCTCTTGTCAGATGTTTGGAATGCAAAAATCTACCAGCGATCCCCATGCACAAGACATTATTGATTTGATGATCAGGTATCACATTTTAAACATACATACATACATAAATATGAGCGTGTGTGCAATCATATTGGGATATATATGTGCTTTTAGTGTATAAATTTTGCAATTATTGGCTGAAGGTTTCCATCTCTCCGTGTTGCTTATGTTGAGGAGAAAGAAGAAATCGTGCCTAACAAGCTGCCTCCAAAGGTTTATTCTTCTGTATTGGTTAAAGCTGTTGCTGGTTTTGATCAGGTAATAAGTTATGTGACTATAGTATATCCCACACAATACTAATATGTAATAACTTATACTTACGTATATTTGCTTGAATTTGTTGAATGTTTTGCCATTTTTACAGGAAATATACCGCATAAAGCTTCCTGGTCCCCCGAATATCGGTGAAGGGAAACCTGAAAATCAAAATCATGCCATTATTTTCACACGTGGCGAAGCTCTTCAAACAATTGATATGAACCAAGTAAGCTTTCTCAAAAATTAAATAAACTTTGATAACCTCTGTTACTTTTGGTCTTATGGTTCTGGTTTTATAGGATAACTATTTGGAAGAAGCTCTGAAAATGAGAAATCTTCTGCAAGAGTTTCTTAAATGTCAAGGACGGCGCCCTCCTACCATACTTGGGTTGAGGGAACACATATTCACCGGAAGGTTAGAACTTTTTCCTGCGACATCACTGCATCAGTTGTTTTACACCTCGTGAGCTGATAATCTTGTATTTCCCTCCAAAATCCAGTGTTTCTTCTCTTGCATGGTTCATGTCGTACCAAGAGACTAGCTTTGTCACTATTGGTCAAAGGATTCTTGCCAATCCTCTCAGGTGATTCCTTGTTTCTAATAGGCTATACTTAAAGATAGAGATAATTACATAAACTAGCTGTGTAGTATCCCATTTTCTAATTTGATGGGTATTTTTCTCTTTCCAATTCATTTCAAATGATGCAAAAAAGACAAGTTCACTGTAAGATTTTGCAATAAACGTAGTACGCAGACACTCATCGCTAAAATGAGATACTACACAGCCAGTTTTTGCATGAATAGTGTGTGAATGATCACGAATACTTCATTTCTCACCATAGCAATGCAGATATGTTAAGTTCTGTTAATATATTTGTTTTCATGTATGTAGGGTACGATACCACTACGGGCACCCAGATGTATTCGATAGGATATTTCACTTGACAAGAGGTGGTATAAGCAAAGCATCAAAGACAATTAATTTGAGTGAAGATGTATATGCTGGTAAGAACCATTACTCTTAGCGGTTTTTGACATCACATGCCGATCCTTGTATATATAATTCACAAGTCCATCTGTTATCACATAGGGTTTAACTCTACCTTAAGACGGGGATGCATTACGTACCATGAGTATCTTCAAGTTGGAAAAGGTCGTGATGTAGGCTTAAACCAGATATCGAAGTTTGAAGCCAAAGTTGCTAATGGAAACAGTGAGCAAACTCTAAGTCGGGACATATATCGCCTTGGTCGCCAGTTTGATTTCTTCCGGATGCTTTCTTGTTACTTTACAACTATTGGATTCTACTTCAGCAGTCTGGTAATTCTTTCAACACTAAATTGCTCAAATAGCCCTTTCTTGCTAGGAATAATTGCAAAAAAAACTACTTTTGCAAGGAGTATGCATATACTATGTTTATTGTAAAAATTTAACGTCGAATATTTCAAATTTTTGTACAATTTGTCAAACTCCGTCAAAACAAACAGAAAATGGGTTACAGGCACATGTGACCTTCATTTTCTTCAAAATGACATAATTGTCCTGGGAGTAAAAAAAAATTAATTTTTTTTACATGCAATTCTTTTATGATAAATATAAGTTTGTAATTCAATTTTATTTTTACATGTAATTTAAATTTGAAGGGTATTTTTGTCTATTCCTTTTTAACGGTGTCATTATTGGTGAAAAAAGAACAAGTTCACGGTAAATTTTTGTAATAAATGTGGTACACGGAAAATCCTTACAAAAGTGGGATACTACACGTCTAGTTTTTGCAATTATCTTGCTATTACAATAGGATATCTAGTTTTTGCATTTGCTTTAGGCTAAAGATTTCAATCTCAAGAAACAACTAAATTATCCAAATCAAATAATTTTTGGGTATAATCGTTAATTCAAAGTTCTTTGATAACGATTCACAGATATCAGTCATTGGGATATATGTTTTCCTCTACGGCCAATTATACCTGGTTCTTAGCGGATTGCAAAAAACGCTGGTCCTCGAAGCAAGACTGCAAAACATACAGTCCTTGGAAACGGCTCTTGCTTCCCAGTCATTCATCCAGCTCGGCCTCCTAACAGGCTTACCAATGGTAGTGGAGATCGGGCTAGAAAAAGGATTTCTCACTGCCCTCAAAGACTTCGTACTCATGCAGCTCCAGCTAGCTGCAGTTTTCTTCACTTTCTCCCTTGGATCAAAGATTCATTACTATGGTAGAACAATCCTTCATGGAGGCGCTATGTACAGACCAACCGGACGCAAAGTTGTGGTATTCCACACAAGCTTCACTGAGAACTACAGGTTATATTCGCGGAGCCACTTTGTGAAAGGATTTGAACTGTCTCTCCTGCTAATTGTTTATGATCTGTTTAGACGCTCGTATCAGAGCAGCGTGGCGTATGTCATGATAACATACTCCATTTGGTTTATGTCCATCACTTGGTTGTTTGCTCCGTTTCTGTTTAACCCGTCTGGATTCAGTTGGGGGAAAGTGGTTGACGATTGGAAAGACTGGAACAAGTGGATCAGGCAACAAGGTGGGATAGGGATTCAGCAGGATAAGAGTTGGTATTCTTGGTGGATTGACGAGCAAGCTCATATTCATCGCTCGGGATTGGGCGCTAGGCTGATTGAGATAATTCTTTCTCTCCGGTTCTTTATTTATCAGTATGGTTTGGTCTATCACCTCGACATCACCCAACAGAGCAAGGATTTTCTGGTTTATGTGCTCTCCTGGGGCGTCATTCTTGCAGTTTTTGTCTTGGTGAAGGTAATTTCTAACTGCTTTTCTTTTGGATATCGTGGTTTTTCCCCATCATGATCCAGTGCTTAGATTTAAGGCTTATGGATCTTATGGTTAGTATGTCGTACCTCTAACTTGTTTAAAGTCGTTAACTATGGCGTCCTCTGTTGTTGTGCACAAGCTTGTTGCAGGTCATTTAGAGATTTAAGTTTTCGTCTGATTATGAGTCTGACATGATGAAAAGCTAAAACAAGAAACTTTGTTCTTAACATTATAAGCACATAGAACACATGAACATTGCCAAGATTTTGGAACTAGCATGTAGATGGCTTTTGATTGAAAACTGTGTATGTTCCTATGAATATTACTGTGAAATATAGTTTAAAATCACTGTATATATCGAATCTGGGTCAGGAAACCCTATTTCTGCATGTAGCATCCTCAACCCGGGAACCTACCAAGAAACCAGTCTCTCAATGTTCTCTGATCATACCTGGAGAGACGATAAGGTACACAGGAATTGAAAGCTTGAGCTTTTGATTTGGCTGGAGTCGGTTTCAATATGGTATCCAGAGCTGGTCTGGTATCTCGCATATTGACCCGTTTGTTATTCAGGGTTCATGTCCAGTTCCTTGAAAATTAGTATATTTCTACATTATGTGATTTTTCTATAGTTAGTTGAGCTAAAAGCTTACAAAAGTGCATAATTTATGAACAATCTTGATTCTTGACATGTCCTGCAGGCGGTGAATATGGGAAGGAAACAGTTCAGCGACAAATATCACTTCGCATTCAGGCTGTTCAAGGCATTACTCTTCTTGGGCATCATAGCCACCATCCTCTCGCTTTCCATCATCTGCGAGCTCTCGTTGAAGGACTTAATCGTCTGCATCCTAGCGTTCCTGCCAACCGGATGGGGCTTGATATTGGTAACTCCTTAATAATTCTCAGTAACAATCATCATCCATCATCTTTCATCACCGGAAACACATGACATTATGACTGATACATTAAGGTTTCTTCAGGTTGCACAGGCTGTGAGGCTGAAGATAGAGGACACTGGGCTGTGGGACTTCACTAGGGTACTTGCCAAAGCTTACGACTATGGCATGGGCGTTTTTCTCTTTGCGCCTATCGCAGTTTTGGCATGGCTACCGATCATATCAGCGTTTCAGACTCGTTTCCTCTTCAACGAGGCGTTCAACAGGAGACTGCAGATCCAGCCTATTCTTGCTGGGAAAAAGAAGCGCAAATGATGATTCTTGGTATATGTATATGTTTAGTGCATATTGTGTATATCTAAATGTATATCAGTGATTCATTATGATTTGCTATAGAGAAATAAAAGGTCAGAGTTTGATTTTGAGAGCTCTCTTTGTTCAGACTAAAGAAGGTTCCCTGGTTTGATTCTTTTCGGAGCTTTTGCTTGCAAACTCACATTGTTTGAGGAGAAATGCTTTATGCACAATACTAAGACTTTTTCGCAACCTTTGGCAAAATTGTCTTCATCAACCTTTCTTGGTAAGGCCCGCAGAAATCGATGACGTAAGAGATGAAATGCCAAAGTTTCTCGTCCCCTCTCGTTGCTCCCTACTCGTTGCCGCATGTCTTCCCCTATTCGGAGCAAAGCTACAGTGTCTCTCTGATTCAGAGTCATCCCATATCTCGAGTTCTCTTTCAGAGAATCGTCCTCCCTCTTCTGACCTGTATGTGAACGCTAGAAAAGCTCGGAAATTATACATATTATCGGATTTACATCTACGGTTTGCGAGGATGATATGATTCAGACTTTCTATCATATGCGAAAGGAAAATACAAGATATTTTTAAACCGCAACTTACGCCTTTAGCTTTCCTATTTTTACTATCATTTCTCTCCGGTATTGTTCCTAGAGTTTTATTTTCCCATCTTGAAAATTGATCCTCTTCTCTTTACTTTTTTTTCTAATAAAAAACAACAAATATTAAAATTGACAAGTGCAATTTCCTTCGGTTTGCCCCCACATACTTATTTCTTAAGGTGATCCTAATATTCAATGATGACCGCTTGGAGGGTAGATTTTTTCTTCTGTTGCACGTATATATATACTTAACTAAAAATGATTTGCACTTCACTACACTTAATTATTAGTTAATTTCTAAATCACCTAACTTATATTTTCGTTACAATTTACTCCAAAAATTTTACAAAAAAAACAAAAATGTTCATCTATCATTTAGAATAGATTAATAGTGACATCACATATATGCCAAGCATATGCTTGAGCAATATATTTATATTATGCTAAATTTTTTAACAGTAAAAAACATAAAATTCAATAAGGGTGTGGCGGACTTTGAAAATAGAGCAATCAAAACTAATAACCATAGAAAGAAAAAAATTTAGCGACTGGGAAAAAAGTAATCATGAGTAAAAAATCTCTCAATTGAGATTTTCTTTCATTATCTACTCAGAAAATAAGTGTAAAGTAAATAGTTTTTAGTCACGGAGATTATATTATCAAATGTTCATATTTCAAATTCTTACAATTTAGACAGGAAAAAAAACTCCGTCTACATATATAATATCATGCGATATACTTCAAATTTTTGTACTCAAAAGACCTCTTTTCTGTATAAACAATAATTTTAATCCCTCTCACTAGGGTGTAAACAAGCCGAATCAAACTTAATTTTTTCAAAACTCAACTTCACTCAAAAAATAAGGGTTAAACTCGAAATTGAATAAGCTTATATAATTAAGCTTGAGCTTGATTGAAAAACAAAACAAAACTCGATTCACTTCGTGTACATGTATACTCACAAAAAACCGCAATTATTGTTTACACAAGAAAAGAGTAATTTGAGTATAAAATTTTGATGTTTTTCAACGATTATGTCACAATTCGAAACATGAAAAAAGTTACACAGTAGTCATGCGACTAAAATATAATTGGGAAAATGTCACCTATCTCTCCGTACTATGCATGATTTTTACTTACCTCTCCCGAAAACAGAATGCGTTATGTGAATTCCTCGAATTATATTAACGTTTCACTTAACTTTAATGGCATTAGTTTTTGATCAAAATAACGAAATTGTCCCTGTATGTAAAAAAATTAAAATATATATATTTTTAAAAAAAATTCATTAAATTTTTTTTATAAAATAAATAATAAAAATTGATTCTAATATATTTTTAAAAAATATATATTAAAAATGAAAAATGGTATGTGTTGGGCTTGGGCCTATCTATGTAGTATGACTAGGCAGAGCTATTGAATTCTATTACCAATAAACCGTACTCATAATTGCAGACACAAAAATCTTCTCCTACTCCTTCATCACCAAGAGACTCCATTGACTGTTCAAAAAAATCCCAAACCTACCATTTTCTTCTTCACGTGATGAGCGACGACCAAGTCAAGACCAGAGGAACG
>JAYMTP010006143.1:0-12429 GCA_036897365.1 Geranium brycei | reverse complement strand
GTACATCTAGGTTACCAGGAACCGCCGGATTTTCAGAGACAAGGAGCGATCACCTGGAGAGGCTCTTAGGCTGCTGCAGATGCGTTCTTACACGCTGGTGCAGGCGGACGAGGGTCGTGATATTCAGTCTTGGACGGGGGAGCGTGCTTTGACCACCTGGTGCGCGAACCCGAGAATGGTACTTCGTTCTATCCTTTCATAGCTCTTTTTTCTGGTGTTTTGGCTTTGGTTTGGGGCTCAGTTTTCCCCTTTTTTTGTTTGTGGTTTGGTTTGGGGCTCAGTTTTTCCCTTTTGTTTGTTACTCTTTTTATTTCTCGTCATTTATAATATCATTTATTGTTGATCAAAAAAAAAAAGAAAAAAAAGACCAAGAGTATTTTCGTCTTTTCAGTTCAGATTCCATCCAAAATTTTAACGGTCGGTGCTAAATGTCAATTTTCAATCGTTATGTGTAACTAGATGTCCACTTTGAAAAATAAGCTGACTATATGTTTTTTAGGTATTGTTGATTGTGGCTTATTGTCCTTTACCTTAGAACAAATATAAGGTTAAAACAATATTTTATGGTGATTTCACAAATACCTCTTTATTAACAAGCCTCAAAAACTCTTCACGTTCACGACTCACAGACTGCAAGCAAAGAAAACAGAGAATAAAATATGAAGAAACCCACCTTATTCCGATTATACAGAGTAAAATAAAGAGCAACACCGTCCCGCAGAATATTAATTATTGAAAACGTTTAGTATTGAGTTCTTACAGATGCTGACGCTAGAACAGCCAATGCACGACTGAGCTCATTGAGGTGCTCTTGTTTATCAATTGTTCTTGCTCTAGCCTGTTCTTGAGCTCCTCTAGCTGCTGGATTAGTCATCTCCTTTAATGCAACATCTTCTTGAATAGTTTTAGATTCCTTCATCCTAGCTTGTTCTTGTTTCTCTCTCTGTTTCTCCTCCTGTATTATATAGAAAATAAAAACGTGAAATAATTCGTACACCGGGTCTATATCATGGTTGGAGGCTCAACATCAGAGACTGTCCGCGTCTCAGAGTAAGGGAACTTGAATTAAAGCATCAAAGTTATGCTATCCAAGTGACACAAAGTAAGTGCATTGAAGTTCAAAATTTATGAAAAGGAAAGTTTTTGGAATCCAGAAGAAATACCAACCTTCATCATCTTTTCCTGCATCTTAAGGAACTCCAACTTTTTCTTCCTCTCTGAAACAGAATCTTCAGATGATGAGGTTGTAATACCAACAGTATCGACAACTTCATCTGGAAGAGACGACAGAGTAGCTCGAACAGCTTCCTCGGGCTTTGGTTTTCCAGACACGGTGAAGGCTCTGCATAGCATATAAATAAACAATGAAGTTGGATATGATCATGTTATATGGCCGGATGGGGGGACAAAGAAGAGAACAAAATGTATAAAAGGAAACACATTATAAGGCTTTGAAGTACCTAGAAAGGAGTAATAGAGAAGATGGCACAGAGTGATTGAGAGATAGATCCAACCAATCGCGAAGCTGCAAAAATGATTTAATACATAAAAAAGAAATACTTTCATCTGATACATGCCAATCAATAAAGACGTTTATCCTTTTAAATGTGTGACAACAGTTACAGCAATCTTGGAAGTCTGATTCAGCTTTTTTTCTTATCAATAATCCACTTGAAAGCTGAAGTTGCTAGATGGAGGCCTAAAATGTTCATCAAGTGGTAACTAAATCCATATCCTATCAATGTGGGACACTTCCACATTCAAATACTCATATGACACATTGTCCTTGTGTCAATTAACAGTCTCAAATGACATACTATATCATGAAAACATAACTATCCTCAGCAGAGATCTGGAAACCCTAAGATCTGCTGAAACATCGTCCAAAGGAGAGAAGAACGAAGGTCTTAAGAGCTATGTTGCATGCAAATTCAGAACATCACTAGTACAAAAGAAGATTTAAACTGATGCTCTTAATGAAATAAAGTAAATTTAAAAGCTCACACCCAGTATCTACTACCCATAATTTATAGCTATTTTATCAAACAGTAAAAATTGAACGGAACTGTCTGAAACCTACAAACAAATTGCAACAAGCAAACAAATTTGGATGATATAACCTGCTGCCGCATCTCTTCCACTGAATACAACCCAAGCATTCCTCTATCCCTGCAATCTTCGTGAAGTTCCTCTTCTGAGAGGGACTCTACACCCTCTGATTGAATTAGTTTATCGTCTTCCTTAATCCTAAGACCAGATGATGGAAGAGACATAATTACTTCTCTTTAGGAAGTATGAATGTCCATTCAACATTCTACAACAAAAAACAAATCATAATATACCAAACTAATCCTACGCCATTCTAAGGAATTATCAGCATATTCCAAGACACATACCAAAATTATCATAATTACATGTCCATAAAGTCATGATAAAAAAGTAATCTCAAATAGATGCACTGAATTACAATCCAATATCAAATAGGTGAATTGACGTATAATTTGACTCCTCTGAGGTCACTCAACTTTCAGTTTTCTCACACGGTTAGATTCTGTTAAGTTTCAATTTATTTGATTCATAATTCATTGTAAAAGGACCCAATTGCCCCTATTTGGTTTTAAAATTTTCAGATCCATGCTACCCATCCCTCTCCTCTCCTACCTCTTCCCCGACGTCCATTTTTTCGGCAACGACCTCTCCGCCTTCTCTCCTCCCTCTTCTCTCTCTTCAAAATCTCGGGCCACATCTACTGGCAGAGCAAAATAACGGAGACACTCTTCTTCACTTGGCTATTTGTCAAACCCGGCCCGATGTTCAACTGCTTCTCGAATTCAGCCCGGATGTGCAGGCTCGGAGCCGGACCAGATCGAGCCCTCCCTAAGTTGCAGCCGTATCAGGAAAAGCTCTGATCGTTGAGATGTTAATATTAGCTCGAAAACCAAGCATGAAATGATCAGAGATATCCAATTTGGGTCCGATTCACCTGGCCGCCACCTCTGGCCACGCCGAGGTGCCGAGGCTACTACTCCTCAAGGGAGCTAACTTCAACGCCCTAAGCAAAGCTAGAAGCCTTACACCTTGCCGTTGAGGAACGGCTGCGAACTGTGCGCGACCATTACTGGCTGGCGGAGCCACCGCCGATTAACGTAATTCTCGCACAGAGACACACCACTTCACATTCGTCGAGCTGGGTGACGAGACAATGGCGAAATTACTTATGCAGAGAGGAGGCATGAACAAGGACATCATAACCACAACGGGAAGACGGTGTACGAAGCTATTCAACACCCTCCGCCTCGGAGACAACATGTGTTCGGCGACGAGGATGGGTAGGCGCTGCACCGAGCCTCGTTCAAGTGGCGCATGGAGGCGGTTTAGACTCTGTTCGAGAAGGGGATCGAAACCAACGCTAGAGGCAATGACGGTTACACGTCCTTGCACTGCGGAATCAGGTCCCACTGATGGTTACAACGAATTGACTAAAATTTGATGTTCTCGTTCCTGCCTCTCTCACTGTTGTCGGCAAGCTTTTTTCAAATAATGGTTTCGAGTAGAGAGTGCCTATAATGAGTGATATTTTTTCGAAAAAAAACTACCAATAAATTAATTTTAGATTCTTTATCTTTTAAACATGAGGAGAGAGAGAAGAAGAAAGACAGAAGGCAAAGGTCCTTGCCAGAGGAAGAGAGAAGCCGGTGAAGTTGTTGCCGGAAGATATGGATGCTAGAGGAGAAGTAGGAGAGAAGAGAGATAAGTGTGAAAAAATGAAAGTCTAATGACCTCAAGAGAAAGTTGAGTGACCTCGGTGCACTTATCTAATATTACTCCTAAGAAAATCCATACAGCTCAAGTTTAAACAATGAAATTATGAATGATGTAAGATAAACTATCACAAAGATCAATAACTTTTGCTAAGCCACTAAGATGAAACATCAGCTGATTTGAAATCATTCCAAAATTTAGCTATCAAGTAGCTGATTGTTTATCAAGCCTAGCATAAGCTTGAAAGAAACGCTAACTATTTATACAGTAAAATCGATGAAGTTATTCTTAAATTATAAGTTGGCCAGAGAAAAGAAATCTCACCGTTGTAGTCTTTTCCGAATCATGTAGCGCAAATATGCATCCGTCCCAAAAGGACTGATACCGATATATTTGCACATATTCACTAATCGAGGCCTGATAGTGACAGACAAAAAGCAAAAATGAGAAAATTTGTCACACAATATCAGTAGGCAATAATATAACAGTAAATAAAAAGGGCAAGCTACAGTTTAGTAGCAAAATAACACATTACCGAACCTGCTTATATTATCTAGAGTAAGTTCATCTTTAAACAATTTAGCAAAGCCTAAAATCTCCTCATTAGCAACACCGGCACCACTTCTGACCTACATATCAAAAGAACAGGTACAGAAACTAGGAATATTAGCATGAACACCCCAAAACTGATACACAAATCAGATCCTCAAACCCAATTTAGAAATTTTGGTGATCTACAATGAAATAATGTGGATTTAAGGACCTTCTGTGCTAGTTGGACAGCTTAAAGGTCTTGGGTTGGAGTAGGTTTAACAGGGAAATGGAGCTGATTTGGTATTGGGCATATGACTCATTTTGCTTCTTGATTAATTGTTGGTTCTCACAAGAGGAGAGTGTTGAAGTATCCACATAGAAAGAATGTAGAATTAGTGACCACTTGATATACTAGTAGAACACTCCACCTAATAGCTTAATACTTTAGGTTGGAGTAAGTTTACCCTAAAAAGAAAATAATAGAAAATCAATTTTACCAAAGGATTCATCATAGAATTACACATAATGAATCATTGAGAAAGCTCCTTGCGATGTCACATAGGATATAGTTATAGCCGAAAGGGAAATTATTATGTTTCGCATGTCACAAAGATTTTGGCTCCATGCATGGTATGATGTGCAAGAGTACCTCCTCGGAAGGATCAGCAATCACTTAATTTTATTTTGCTATCAAACTTGAACTGGAAATAAGATTGTACTATCCTAGGGGTGTTTTTGATCACTTCTAATTCAAAGGATCAAATTGCTTAAATTACTAATTCAAAGGGTCGCATTGTTTAAACTAAGAGTTGAAAGGCTGTATCAATGTATGTCACTATGTGTAAACATACTTGCAATAAATTTCCTCAAACTAAATACCAGAAGAAAAAGAGATAGAGAAAAGAAGAGAAAATGCATGCATATGTTTCGGTTGAAAGAAAGACACATATTCGATCAAAACAGCTGCTAACGAACAATTTTTTACCCTATTCAAGAATTCATCTAGATCTTCTGCTCTTTTCTTAACTTCTCCACTCCTTGAGTTCTGAACTTCTTTCGCCATTTCTTTGACTGTGTCCTGGAGAAACTTGGCATATTCTATTCTTGCTTTTAGCTTCCTTTTCAAGGCTTCCTACGAATAACACTATCAAGATAAAACCAAATATTCTATCTAATTAGAAGATACAAGTTCCCATATATAAGTACTTCGCATACACATAAAATTCATGTGCATATGCGAATCTAAGGACTGTTAAGAGATGTCTGTATTAAATACGTATAAGAGTGTGTGCAGTGAATATGTTGGAGACCTCTCAGCAGAAATTGAAGTCTTGATGTTTTGCTGCAAGTATTAAAAAAATGCAAGGTTTTGATTCCAAACATCACCTACTGCAGGAGGTTCCAAGAACTATGGACACAGTGCAATCTTCTGCATCATGCATATGTAGTATACTACGGCATGCCTTTTGCACTACATGAGTTTCAAATGAGAGTAAAAGCTAACAGCATGCTTGTTCACAAAAGCAAAATAAGTAATGTATTTCTTGTCACAACACATAACCAGTACCTGTTCCTTCATTTTGTCTTGAAAGGTTGAAGGCAACATGTTAGGGAATAACTTCAGGAATACTGGCAGCAGAAACTCCATGAAAGGAACTATAATAAAAACTGATAATGGAACCAGCCTAAAAATGTCAGCTGTCGTTCGTGTTAGCTGTTGCCTCTCCCTTCTAGATAGACCCTTCCCACCAGTAAGTTTCAAAATCAATTTTGAACTGATCTTCACGTTAACCCACAGTAGTTTAAGTCCTAACCAATAATGTTGCATTGTCGATACAAATTCCTTCTTCCAATGAACTAGTTTCTTACCCCAATCTTCCCTACAGGATAAGAAACACACCAAAGAAGCAACAAATACAAAATCAACTTAGTTTGAGGGTTGAAATGAGTACTATGTTGGAGAAAAAGCAAAACCTGCTCATAGAAGCTACAGCCCTTAAAGCAGGACCAATGCCTAGAAGTGTTGCCCAAACTCTTTGAAGAACAAATTTGGGTGAATTTCGAGATTCTATAATCTTTTTTGATTTGGCTAGGACTTTTGCAGTACTCAAACCTTCAACTGCTTGATCACAATCCTCGGGAGACGTTTCCTTTCTCTTTTTGGAGACCAGTTCTTCTGTACTTTTATCATCCTTGCCAAAATCAGGCTTTTTAGCTGTCGCAGTGGAAGCATTTCGAATGAACTCCAACATCCACCCACTTTCCATTGAAGATTTAAATTCCGAACTTCCATTTCTGAGACCTGAAATTGCAAGTTCATGTTCTCTTTTTTGAAAGTATCTTACTCCCGAGAAGATTAGGAGTTTCTCTTTTCCTGATGCAACAAGACTGTTATCATTTATGTGATTACAGGGATGGTTTTTGATAGAACTAAAGTGACATGAATCCAACTGCCTATTATGATGTCCATTTGCAAGACCCTGGAAACACTGAACTGCGCGAGTTGAGGCATGCAAGTAATCAGTAACAAATCTATTCCTTCTTAAGATTGCTCTTGAACCCATCATCTTTTCCAAGCTTTATGAAGGTTGCACATCCTAATATTGCAAGAAACAAACATGTAACGGAGAAACCAAAATCATGTCACTCATAATCTTGTAGAACAAAAAACAAAAAAAACAAAACGTCATAAGCAATCGTCTATTTGTTCGAATCAAGAGTACCTATCAGAAATCACATAGAAGAAAGGTGTGTGAAATTATCAAAATAAATTATTAGAGGAAAACTATCATCTGTCCTTCAAGCCTAACTTAATACTTCAAATCATATACACTGTACCTAACAATCTTCTACAGCAATCTAGAACAAGAACATGGAGGAAACTAAATTAAAACTTAAAAAAATCCTAAATAAAATGATTTTAAAAAATTGATTTGGAAACAAGAACAATGCAGCATCCTCTGCTTCAGAGTCATTTACAAAACATTAACGGAATTTAGTTTTACAGGAATAATAAACAAAGCAAACAACCATCAAATCAACTCATATTGTGAACTTCAGACTTTCCTGCGATTCCCAACCATCAAAACAGACCAAATTGCTCACCAAAACACCAATTACATCTATTTCAACCCTAAATTGCCAAAGGAGGCAGACAAATCAATTGCAGGTGGTGAAAATCAATCCACATTTAAAAAAAACAGCATTCACATGCAGCAATTTTCTCAGAAACCAAACAGAATGAAGCCACTCAAAAAACAAAAAATAAACAATCCGTCGACAAATCGAAGTAGAAGAAAAAAACTCAGAAATCGTTGTCATTTGCCTAGTTCCAAACCAGAAATACGCATACAATTACTGCAAATTAACAAACGCACAGCTGCAATTCCGATGGAAATGGCGTAGACAATCACAGAAACGGTGAGAATATAATTTGAGAGAGAGGTTAGGTTAGGTTAGGGTCGCAGATCAGGCCAAGCATTAAGCGTTAAAAGCTGCTAATACTCCGTACTTTAATGTGCGGACAAGAAATGAGAGGTTTTAGGGAGGGAGTGATTGCCTGTGAAGCGGTGCACGCAAGAAACGAGTCTCTAGCGGTTCGATCGATGTCTCAGATTGGGGATTTAGATTTGGTGGTGGGGCCAGAAACGCTCGGACCACTTTGTTTGATTGCGCTACGATACTGGCACTTGACAAGTGTCTCAATGGCAGTTGTGTAAATAGGGTAAGGTATCCTGTACTCTCTGGGAAAGAAAATGTTCTTCGTCCACGTGAAATAATGTGGAAAATGGATTGCGCCAGCAACTGCCAAGTGGCGAATAAGTTGGCGGCCATATATCTGAGCCACATTGAATAACCAAAAAAATGAGTCTAACGGATCTATTATTATAGCGATGAGGCGGTGCCTTGGACAGATAGTCGGTGATTAAAAGTAAATGCTTTCAACAGTGTTGGATGTCACACAAAGGAATTTCAGGGCCATGGTTGGTTTTTATTTTTGTATTTTAAAATTTTTTAAATAAAAATTAATTTACATATATAATAAAAATATGTATTATGCTATATAAAAAATAAAAATATTTTAGATATATAATATTTCTTCAAATTCTTATTTCAAAATCCTTACTAATGCAATAAAACTCTTATATTAATTAGCAAAACTCATATCCTTAAAAGAAATTAATTAGTTTGAACCGGACCGGACAGAACGACCCAAATTGATTCAAAACCATCCCAAATCAATACAAAACCGATTCAAAACGGCAAAACGTCATGGCGGGGAAATTCGTTGTTGTGGTGTGGTTTTCAGCACCACGGCGCCGTCATGGCGGCCATGGCGAACGTCATTTACAACACTGGGTTTTAAATTACACGATTTAATTCCAATATAGTAAAGATGAGATGTACTCCAATGAGAACCACAAGAAGCGTGAGAACTATGAGAACTAATATGGGAGTCTTGTGGCAAGGGAGTCGGATTCCATACTATAACCTAGAGGGAAAAGTTGTTGAACAAAATAAATAGAATGGAAAAGTTAAACTGTGTTTTAACTTATGTTTAGGTCAACCTGAGTTGTGATTTTGAAATAATAATACTCGACCTAGATTAATGTGAAACACGTTCACATAATCTAGGATATGAGATCTTTCTAACGGTAAATCACAAGCTCTAAATAGACAAGAGGTGAATGAAAAATTGAACCTAAAAAATGACCACTTGAAATGATGTTGTTGAGAAATTGAGTTGTAATGTTTCTCAAAAGTTGTACACTTCTAGTGTTTTCTTAAAAGTCCCACATGGAAAGATTATTAGCTATCATGTTTTCATAGACTTGTAAGAAAGCTTAGATGTAAGGTTCTCTCCCGCGCGCAAGGAGTGCAAATAATTGGGCCAACGAGTGGGTCACATGCTTGAACTTGTGTTCGCCCGCACGACATGGGCGACGCGAATGCTACAGGAAATTTGTGGGCCAGAAGTCCCATCGAATTTTTGCTTCGGTTAATTGAAAATTAAGAAGAATACTACTTGTTCTACAGGAAAGAAATTTGGTAAGTCTTTCATTTATATTTCCTTTAGGTTTCGAAGCCCTCGTGCTATATATATTTGAACCCTATACTTGAGCCGAATACATTTGAAAACCACACACCAAAATACCCTAGCCAACTTCGTCTCTCTTTAGTTCGTTCCTCCTCGATTACTCTCTGCATCCAGGTTAGAGTTCGATCTCATTCGTCGTTGTATCTTGGGAGCGAGTTGCCCATACGGGGCAATAATCGTCTTTAGGTAAGCGGACTACCGTGCCTCGATGAAATTCTTTTCCGCTTTGTTCATCCGTCCAATACTGGTACGCGTATTTTTACACTATGGTTTCAATACCTGATTTTCACATTTGTACATTATTTTCATCTCATTTGGGTACTTTACACCCTCATTTTGTCTATCTTTTGCTTCACGGGTACTTTGAGTGATTTGTGCAAATTTCAGTCCTCAAAACCCACTTCTGCAACCCGATTAAGGTCTCCACCGTGGCTGAGAGCCACGGTCCGTGACCGTTATATGGCGAAGCGAGGGCCACTCCCCCATGGTGAAGACCTAGGGCCCCAAGTCTGTGTTGCATGGCCAAAAGGCCACGCTCAGTGGTCACTCTCCCACTTCACAACGTGTAAAGGTCGTGACCGAAGTTTGGGCATAAAGACTATGACCGTGGCTGAGGGCCGCGGCCCATGGCCACCTCATCAGTCAACGCACGAGCCTCGTGGACAAACCGTGGAGCGAGGAAAAAGAGACAAACGGGGGGGGAGAAAAAAAAACCCACAGTCCGCCCCCCCCCCCCCCCCCCCCCCCGAAAATCTCCACCTATAAAAGGCGTCGACGCATTTAAGAAAAACATGCAGAAATTCACATTCAGTTTAAAATCCAAGTTTGCGTCGGAGAGTCCAGAGCCATTTTCAGAAATTCCAGAAGCCAATTGAAGAAGGATCAGAAAACTACTTCCCTACCACATGTATTGAATTATCAATTGAGAATCAAATCCGGGTTTTACCTTTCTATTCCTTCTCTGTTGTAATCAATTTTCTCAAATGAGTTAAATCTCAATTTATGTTTCAATTGAATTCTGCGTACTGCATTTGGTGATAAATCTGTTTATGCATGTTTATTTAAGCAATACTTGAATGAATATTGTTCATTTGTATGAATTGATTCTTCAACCAATATGTATGTATTGAATTCAATTATGAACATGTTTGGCTAAATTCATTTAGGGATTGAGGCATGAACTGAAAATAATGATTAGGAAATTTTAGTATATTAATTTATATGCTTGTAGTGTCGAGTAGGGTGATTTCATTTCATCTATACTTAGCGATTTGTGCCCTTAATTGCGAATAGATTTATCAAGTTTACTAATATAATCGGGAGATGAGTTAGTAAATATAATTGCTAAATGAAAACCGGCTTTAAATTCTCACTAGGGATAGGTGGGTTAACACGGTAGTAATGACCATAGGTTCTCAAAACCGAAGGTTAGTAGAATTCGCAAAACTTAATGCTTTTCGACTAGGAAATCTTGACCCGGGAGGGGGTTGTAGGTGGTTTAGGAGTTCTCGTTACCACCTTAAGATTAGCAACTCCCGACAAGCATATTTATTATTTCATTATTTTTCCCGAAATTATTATTTAAAGTTCGTTGCCTCAACCTGTTTAACTTGAGTATATAATTTTTAATTAATTTTTATAATCTTGCATGTGTGATTATTTATATATTTTCTACACACAACTTCGATCGTCTGCATTAATATTAAAATTAAATCTGAGTGATTAAAGTTGATAATAATTGTCCTTTGGGTTCGATAAACTCAGGGTCGTATTCTTACTGCCTTGTATTACTTGTGACCGGTACACTGCCGGTAGTCCCGAGATCCGATACACTTTTTTTGCGTCGTATTTTGGGCCATCAAATACCGAATTTCAGGTCAAGTTATTTTTATAATAATTGTACTATGATATGAAATATATAAAGTATTTATTTCAATCTATTCGTCTCATTCGATTTTGGCTTATTATTGTGTGAATGGATGTATGCTTTAATTGTGCAATTTACGTTGATGGACTAACTCGCATCTAACAAAAGTGTCATCCTGTCGAGGGAGTGGTGTAATGAGGGATTGGAAGGAAAAAAATCGCGCATACCAGCGCAGTGCGCCCTCTCAAGTTTGCACGGTTCTCGTGGTGTAGTGAGGTTCTCACCGAATTATGTCTCCAGTAAAGATTCTTTTTTATTGGCAAATTGTATCAAGATTTGGGCTCGACTGTGCTATGATGAAACAAGACAGCACCAAACTTGTGATTCTTAAGAGTTCTTAAGATTATTGTATCAATAATGGGCTCAAGACACACCCTTATGTAGAAGGGGGGCCCAATATTGCCACTTGACTCCCACCGGGAGAAAGAGGCCCAACAAAAATTGGAAATAAAGGCGAGATACCGCAGCGTGACTCGAACTCAAGATCTTAGGACCCAAGTTCAAGTGTAACCAATTGGTCAAGCAAACGTTGGTACCAGTAAAGATTCTAGTGTATTTGATTCGCTCTTTCAACCACTCTTGCTTAAGTAGGCACAGAGTATATTTGGACATGAATAATTTTAAAAGGCTTGAACTCAACTGTTGTTACTTGTGTAACAATAAATGTCTCATCCCTATCAGATATAATTCAAGTATCCAAAAATTACATTCAAATCAATAAAACATTTCAAAAATAAAATTATTTCAAAAATTTTATTTTCTTTATTTTTGTAGTTGTTATATCTAATAAATTAGTTAATTTTAAATAAATTATAATGAATTTATTCATTTAAATATATTTTTATTATAAAAATATTAAATTAAATTACTTAGTCTACCAAAAAATGTTATAATTATAAACAATTACATTTATTAAAAGTTATTGACTTATAGTCAATATTACAACATCCTTGTTAGATTCAAAATAATTTTTCAAATTATATAACGTTGTGTTAGTTTATATTTCTTAATTTCGTAAATGCATGATATTGTTTTCTGCAAGTTTGGTGAATTTGATTATTTATGTTTGATAATTAATTTTCTCTATCTATATTATTTATTTTATTAT
>JAYMTP010006142.1:0-12429 GCA_036897365.1 Geranium brycei | reverse complement strand
ATACCAGAATGTAAGGGGGGGGCATATCCAATTTTCGAAAAAACTTCGTATGATTTTTTTTTCGAATTCCCGGGCCAAGGGGGGATGGGTGCCCCCCAGCCCCCCTGGATCCGCCACTGATTAAGCCTACTAGATTCTCGTCAAGTTGAGATAATATACTATTTTAAAATTTTTATAATTATAAATCAACTTTACAGATAATAAATATATTGTTGTTGCTCACGTACGTCTCCCACGTGTGATTCATCGTAAGAATTGTCGATTATGTTTTTTCTAGATGGTTATGCAAAGTTTTTTAATTTGTTTACATGGGCAGCGAGAATGGAGTTGGGTTCGTATAAGACTTTGATGCAAAACGTACCCTCCTCAGGTACTACAACAATTGGTCAATGAAAGCAACTATTTGGAGTCGACATCCACCGCTTTTTCTATGTTGTGAGGCAACGCAACTAGGGTAGAGATACACGAAGGGGTTTTGAACTAGATTATGATTGCATACAACTTTGAATTCGATACTTAACATTCATCAATTTCTTATTTTTGGAATCTATGTTATGAACTGTAGTATGATCTAACTCGAACATTCATCAATTTCTTATTTTTGGAATCTATGTTATAAATTGTAGTATGATCTAACTCGAGAGTGGATCGTTCTAATCATTTATTATTTGGGTGGGCTGATTCAATCCGTAAAATAAAAAATAAGGAAGATAATTTTTGAAAAATGATCTATGTGTTGTGAACTTAGCATTCTTGTGTAGGCTGTGTATTTTTTTTAAATGACGAATTTGTTCAATTTAAGATTTTTATAAAATAAATTTTAACCTAAATAATTTGAATTAATTTTTTTGATGATACAAATTCAATTAGGAGATAGAAACATAAAAATTTTATTTTATTCACAAAGAAACAATTCTTATTTTGAGGATAATTTTGTCAGTTTGTACAAATACACACATTTTGTATAAAAATGTAATTTTTTTAATATTATAATAACTACCCTTAAGGCTTACCCACACTTAAAGTATCAGTGCAGCTTTGAACTCTAGTCTCAAGTCAAGGAACGAGTTTGGTGGTTAAAAATGTAAAGTTTCATGGTACATTTTTGCTTATTAAAAAAATAAGCAAAGTGTCAAGTGTATAAATCACATTGTTTTGTCTTAAAAAATAATTTGAGGGCAAATATATTTAGTCGAATTGATCATGTAGGTGAACTGATTGAAAGTGCAAACTGTCAAAGAAAAATGATATAATTATAAATGGCAAAAAGATTAAAAAAATTAAAAACCATATAATTTTGTTTTAAATTTTATTGTTAAATTAAAGTGAATGATGTTATAAATTTGGAATTGAAATTATAGAAATGGCTCATTTAGACTTATTACCGGGAAATTTTACCGCGTAACTTATACACGGTTCGAACGACATGTCGTTTTGCTTAATTTTCACTCTTCAGTACAACTTCACCTTCACCAAGTTCATTTTCTCGTCCTCTTCAGTTCATCTGGTTTTTTTCCCTCCCCTTTCTCTCCAGCCAAACAGTCCCAGAAATGCCCAAGAACAACACGGCGCGGGGTCGGAAATGCCTCGTCTCTGGTGAGTTAGAAACTTCAAACTGGTGAATTGATTGATCTGTACCGTTTCTGCATTTTTCCTGTTTCAAGTTGCCCTACATAGATAAGAGCAGTGTTCTCGGAGTTTCTGGACATGAAAAGTTTGTTGAAATTTGTTCTGATTGCTCGATTTTTTCTATTAATTATCAATTTATTCGGAAATGCTTCATCTCCGGTGAGTTAGAAACTTCAATTTGGTGAATTGATTGATCTGTACTGTTTCTGCATTTTCCTGTTTCGTATTGCCCTGCATAGATAAGATCAGTGTTCTCGGAGTTTCTGGACGTGAAAAGGTTGTTGAATTTTGTTCGGATTGCTCAATTTAGTGTATTAACCATCAATTTATTGGATCTTAGTGTTCGTGCTTGTACATGTGGATTGCAATATTGAATATGCTGCTGTTCGCTGATTTTTCTGGAAGAAATGGCCATGGCGTTTAAGCCAGTGTGTGAATCTGTTGGAGTGAAATTAGGGTTTGGTATAGGCCTTTTTCTCTCTTTGAGAGGAGCTGTTGATGTGTGCCTTCTTCTGCTATCTTGTTGTTTTCGATTACAGCTATGGAGTCTGCTTTTTGAATGGTGGAGAGCCTGTGAGCCACTACGATGCAGGTCCTTCCCTTCATCATCTTCTCTAACGTGTCCTGCACCAGGCTCTCTGACCTGGTGTCCAGCGCACTCGTTGCCTCGTCTAGTAGTAGGATCGAAGGGTTCTTCAGTATGGCCCGAGCTAGGGCTATTCTTTGCTTTTGCCCTCCCGAGAGCTGCACTCCCCTTTCCCCGCAATTTGTTGCATATCCATCCTTCATGCAACTTTTGTAATTTGGGCATTAGTTGGGAAGAGTTATGTATTAGGTGTGTTAGGTTTAAACATTGGTAGATGGGATTTATAGTTGCTTACCTTATGAATTCATGAGCGTTGGCAAGTATTGCAGCTTCGATGAGCTCGGCTTCAGTGGCATTGTCTCTCCCGTAGAGAATGTTTTCATGGATTGTGCTTGCAAAAAGAATAGGTTCTTGACTGACTAGTGCAATGTGTGATCTTAGAGCTCTTAGGGGGTAAGACTTGATGTCCATGCCGTCTATTGTTACCATCCCACTTAAGGGGTCGTAGAATCTTTCAATCAAACCTAGTATGGTTGATTTTCCAGAGCCACTCGGCCCAACTAAGGCGACTGTTTTGCCAGCTTCAATCTTCAGGTTTAGGCCCTGAAATATCATTTGTGCTGGCCTCGTAGGGTAGCTGAAGTACACGTTATTTAGCTCTACGTACCCATCAATCCTTTTTGGTGCAGTGCTAGAGTCACCTTGCTCCATCTTACCCTTCCTATTTAGTGTCGTGAGAACTGATCTCACAGCGTCTGTGCCCTTTGATAGGTCAGATGTCATGGCTCCCGCCTCTGCAATGACCCTTCCCGTGGTGACTAGAACAAAAAATGTCTGGAAAAGGTGCTTGTATGTGATTTTGTCATGGTACAATAGTCTCCCTCCATACCAAACGATTAGCCCTGCACTAGCAGCAGTTAAGAACTGTGAAACAAGTAGTCCAAATCCAGCGTACCAAGACTGCTTTAGGCTCTCTCTCTTAGGACCTTTAAGTGTAGCTTCAAAGAGTGCCATTATTTTTTCTTCGGCAGAGAAAGCTGCAATAGCTCTGTGATTCCCAACAGCCTCGCTTGCTAATTCACTGCTCTCGTTTTGGGCTTTAAGAACTTGCTTTGACATGTTCTTCATCAAGACTCCTCTTGCGTAGAAGGAACCTATTATGAGTGGCTGCAGAGCAATTATGAGCAGCGCAAGCCTCCACGATAACATCAAACCTAATATTGTTGCCAAAGTGCCTGCTGAGAGAACTTGAGCAAACAGTGAGAGCCGATCACAAACAAGTGATCTCACCAGATTTGCTTCTGTAGCTAGTCTTGAGCATAGAGCCCCGCTCCTGTTATTCTCTTGATCAAACCATTCTACCTCAAAGGTCAGGATCTTTCCCAGCATTTTCTCCCTGACCCGTTTTGTTAAGTGCTCTCCTACAAAACCAAAGTTGTAATGCTGAATTGTGTTTGTCACGAAGAAAAGCAGACTACTTCCTAAGAAGACAAGAATGTATAATTTCGTCTGCTCCTGAATTGCTCTTTCATCATTCAGAAAATAGACCGAGAGGAGCGCTCCCATGCAGAAAGAATGGACTGGTTGAACTGCTCCAGTGCAGAGAGCAGCAGCGCAACCTTGACAGGTTCTCTTCCACTCTGGTGCTGCCATTTGCATCAAACTCCACAGAGGTGGGGTGCTTTCATCAGCATATTGATCAACTGACCAAAGCGAGCTGCCTGCCTTCAGTGCATTGTTTGTTTCTTTTCCATCCGCTTTTGTAGTGACATTGTCTTTACCTCTGGGGCACAAAAAATGTTCACCATCTGCCTTTAATATTTGTTGTAGCTGCACCATTCTTGAGTATGTACCATTCTTGTTTTCAAGAAGTTGGGTGTGAGAACCATATTCTAATATTTGTCCTGACTGAGTAACTGCTATGATGTCAGAACTCCGAAGCGTGGCAAGGCGGTGAGCAACAACAATGGTTGTGCGTCCTACGGAAGCCTGATCCAGGGCGTCCTGAACAGACTTTTCTGACTGAGAATCCAATGCGCTTGTAGCTTCATCGAGAAGAAGTATCCTTGGGTCTTTTAATAGCGCCCTTGCTATTGCAATCCTTTGCTTTTGACCTCCAGACATCTGTGTTCCAAATTGCCCAACCTGTGATTACAAGAAATCAGGTATGTGTTTTTATTTTTCAACTCATCATACACCTAGAATTATTTATATGTCAGACTTACTTGTGTGTCATATCCATTAGGTAATTGACTAATGAAGTCGTGTGCATTGGCAGATTTGGCTGCTCCAACAACCTGTTCCTCCGAAGCATCTTCTTTCCCGAACAGGATGTTCTCCTTTATGGTAGTTGCAAAGAGTACTGGCTCTTGGCTTACCAGACCTATTTGAGACCTTAACCATTTTAACTGAAGATCCCTTGTATCAATCCCATCCAGAAGAACTTCTCCTCTTATGGGATCATAGAATCTCTCTACCAAGGAGATTATTGTTGATTTGCCTGAACCACTGCCACCCACCAAGCCTACAGTTTGACCAGCCATCACTCTAAGGTTAAAATTCCTGAGTACCATGGTCTCTGGCCTTGAAGGATATGCGAAGTCTATATCCCTAAACTCTACTTCACCTTTCACCTTTTCAATTGTTTTTCCAGTTTGATCTTCGGCGTCTATGGTTGGGACTCGTTCAATCATTTCTGATATCATAGATGCAGCACTTGCGGCCTCTGTAAAGTACTTCAGGTTGACCAGAGAATATCCAAGGGCACTGCAAAAGAGGGTAACATCTAATCATCTACACACAATGACCAGTTTTATTATTTCAGAGACATAATCATTTAGAACTTATAACCATCCAGAATAAATAACTAAACTAGTCATTTTCTTGCTAGAACATTAGGTTCCTTTTCCGTATAACTGGCATAGCCTTTCTTTTCTGCTACTAAGGTTGGTCTTTTGGTCTCTTCTGCTAATCCTTAATCATATATATTATAGTCTTGTTCATGCTTTATGCTTAGGATCACATAATAAGTCATGCATCTGTATTAAGGAAGCACTTGCGTTTTTTCTTGATCGTCTTCAATACTTCTGCTCAGTATTCAGCAAATAGAAACAATGTCACCAGAGAATTACTCTTCACTTCTGTCTGGTTTTCTTTGTTACGATTACTATTGATCATATGGGCTATACTTCATAGTTGTATTTTCCTAACTTTATATAATTCTATGCCTTGTAAAATTTAGAAGCTAAACTTACAGTCCTCCAGAAACAATGCAGACCCCAGCTGTGAAGACATCTCCACCTCTTTCTCCTCTCTCAATGACCAAAACACTACCATACCAGGCCTGTAAAGACCAGATAGCAAAAGCTATGCCAGCGCTTCCAATTGCCAATCCCTTCAAGAGCCCTTGTCTGATCCCGAGGTCCAAACTTCTTTCTAATGCAGCTGAGTAGCTTTCACTCGTCCTATCCTCACCAACATAAGAGAAAACTGTTCTGATTGATGAAAACGCTTGCTCTGCTATCCTACCCGCAACTCCATAAGCATCATATATTTCCATTCCGAGCCCGGTTAAAAGCTTCCCGTAAACCATGAGTGGAATAATCAACAGAGACAGCGCTGGTGTAGCAACAGCCGCTAGTCTCCAACTGAGGTACACAGCCACAACTTCAAAACTCATAAATGTTGATATGTTCATAAGGAAATTAGGCATCTGCATAATTGAGATTGTATCTTGCAATGTTAATAGAAGAAATGGAGTGATAGGAGTAATAGGAACTATATAATGCTCAGACCAAGTCTAGCAAGAACCTTCTCGCTTAGAACACTTTGAATGGTGAGTGTATCAGCTGAAATGCTCGAAACTACTTGATAGGTTGTCATAGAGCCTTGCTGTGTATCCAGAAAACCAGCATCTTGCCTTAACACAGACCTTAAATATTTTCTGCGCAGGCGTGAAGTTTGCCTCTCTGCTGTTCTAGCCCAACATAATCCCTCTGTTTGAGACATAAAGAGTTAAACATAAAAGATGAAGAAGTAGATAATTGATCTGTCGGCCGAACAAATTGCTTGAAAATTATTAAATGCTTACCAATGGATGCTAATGCTTTCGTGAAACTGAAGAGCTTAATCTAGATATGCTATCTGAAGTCTGAACTAGGAATATCTTTGTCATCATCAATATTATTAGGCAGAGATTTTAACCAGCGACCTCAGATAACTGTTTGTGGAGGTTCAAATGTTCATTATGTTGTATGCTTATATAGGTAGAGTGAAACTAACTGTCCATTTCTTGTTTTGATGGTATTGCAGGAATGTTATGGAGGTTCATATTACTACATATTCGAGGTTTTATCAACACTTACCCAGAAATGCTCCCAGGCCAACTGCAACGGCTAGGTAGATCAGGGTTAAAGCTTCCTATTATGCACCAATGAGCCATTAGAATTAAACAGAAAGAAAACAAACACAATGAGAAATAATGGACCAAACCAACCTCGTTGATGTCATGGAGGGTGAAAGAATGCTTGTTGGCGACGCGGTTCATCATCCTGCTAAGAAGCAGCATGATCAAAGGCGTGGACGACCCATCAGCAAAGCATCCAAATGATCCCAATGTCATTAACAACATATCCGTGGAATCACAGTGCTTCAGAATCGTCTCCAACAGACCTTGTCTCCTTCTCCGCACTTCATTCTCTCCAATCTTCTCATCAAGGTCAGTCATTTCCATTCTTTAACTCTTTTGGTATCTGCTGAACTGAACTGAACTATGAAGTGCATGCATATATAGAAACAGCACACACTGGTTGATAATGAGTTGATGCATTAGAAGTATCTATTCCACACTTTGAAGTGTTGATACCAATGCAATATTGTAGAATGCTTTGCCTTTGTTTTATTAGTATGGATTGCCAGAAAGAGACATGATATTGGAACCTCAGGCCAATTAGCTCATAGGGTGTTGACCAAAGTTCTAAAACATGGGATTGGGCAGAACTCAGTGAGGCAATAAATAAGGAGTTTTGATGACTCCGGGGAAAATCACCAAAACTCGTTTTGTGTATATAAATCCATATATACTTAAACTTGAAATACGAAAATAATATTTTAGTAAAATAAGATAATTTCAGATATCTTAATAAGTTAAAACAAAAACACAAACTATATAACAACTTCAAGGGATAATTGCAGTTTGGTACACCTGTCGAAACCACTTTTATAAATAGGTACACCTAACCCTTATGCCATTTAAAATTCTTCTTTTGTACCTAGGTACACCTAACCGTTCATATTGGAACTCTTCGTCTAAGTTCTGAATCATCAATGCTGATCAACTCAGATGTCATCTGATGCATGCAGTTTTGGATTCATTGATTGATTCAAATCAAAATCATTGGGTTGGTTTCGTGACAATGATCTCCTTTTCGCGAAGAAGACGTGGGTTGTAAGTTACTATGAGGACACAGCTTGGTTTTTTAAATGATTGTTCGATAACTACGAGGCTAGTTTTGTGATTGCATTTACAATAATATAAACTTTATTGTTTGGATTTTCTATGTGTTTGGTCCTAGATTCTTGCATATAAAATGATTTTGTGAATCTTTTCATCACTTGTCCAGGAAGGCTTATTTTGTTTTCTTCAATGTGTGTTCATCTCTATCAACTTGTTTTGTCCCTAGATAAGATTAGGATGACAATGGGCGGGTTTTGTGGTTCCCGTTCATATATGCCGGATCAAGAATATTAGGTATTTGTTGTGTTGGGTTTGTAGTATTTGCCTTACAACAGGGTGAGTTCCGTGATCTCGTCTCTGTTCTAGTCGAATTGGGAACATTGGATTCCTTCGTATTTTTGTCGTTCATGAATAAAAGTAAGGAAAATGATATTTTACCAGACTATTTCATATTTAGTCATCTTAATTATTTTTTTCTCTCCTTAGCTTGTATTTTAAGATATTTTACTATACATGCTATTTTCAAACATGAACGTATCATTTTCCCATAAAAATATGCCTATCAACTTGATTTTTTGAATTTTAACTTTAGTATTTTGTTTAGATAGTATTCATAGAAGATATTGGGTTTTTGCTGTGCTAGCTCGGACAAAGTATTTGTAATCTCGTCTCCGCCCCGATTGAATCACCATTTCTAAATAAGAATATTAGAGTATTTCACTTATCAACTCAAGTTTTGAGGATACAACTTTAGTATATGATTTAAATGATAGTTGAATTGACCTGTGAATCGGCAACAACGTTGGAACAAGAAGTTGCTATTTCGATGAGACCGAAAGTGACAAAATGTAAGTGGAGCTGAGCTGTCGTTTTTGTATTTGTTTTTGTTAGCTTGTGGGCCTGAGGTGGATCATTTGGGGCCCATAAAGACTGCAAAGTCCACCTACTCAGCCCACAGACACTGAGTCGAAACTGAACCATTTGAGAGGATGGCCCGACTACGAACCGTTCGGTTCTGGTTCAGTTCTGGCCTTTCAGAACCGTTGTTTTGAGTTTCCAATTTCAGCTCCATTTATGGGCAGAAAATAAACGGGTTTGGGCACGATTTATCAACCGAAAATTAATATTTTGCAATTGTAGAAAATAGTAACGAAAACCAGTTTAGTGGTCTAACTATTGAATCCAATCAAATTGTAAAGTTTGCAAATAAAATAACAAATATTTTATATCTTGACCTTCATTCTTCAATTCAGGTGCTTTGATTTACAGAAATTTAAACACTCGTGAGACAAATAGAAGCAAGATGGCACATCTGAGTGAGAGATATATTTCCCGCGAAGCGTTATAGCTCCCAATCAGTTAACCGTGATTTTTGTAAAATTAGAACTGAAATCAATGGTTCTCATTAGGGCTGTTTACGGTTCGGTTTTGAGTTGATTTAGTTTGGTTTCGAATCAAACGAGATATTTGGTTTTATGAAAATAAAAACCGAAATCGAAGCGATGAAATTTGACTCGGTTCAATTTTTAAACATGTCAGTTTTCGATTTTAAACCAATTAGTATTTTGCAATCATAGAAAATAGTAACGAAAACTAATTCAGTAGTCAAATTATTACAATCCAATCGTAAAGTTTGTAAATAAAATAACAAATAATTTATATCCCTTTCAATTCATGTTCTCTAATTCACATAAACTTATCATGTAGACGTAAAAGCAGGGTGACACGTGTGAGTGATAAAGTCTAATATCTATTTCACGGTGATCCACGCTAGTTAATTTAAGCTCGGATTTATGTATCATGCATTCTACTACCTGTAATTACGAATACGCATAAACAACACCGCGAGAGCAGCACATCATATCTCGATTTTTGCTCGACTTTCTTGGTTAGTGTTGTCGGTTTTGAATAATGCAAACCGAGCTCAAACCAGAATTGATTGATTAATTTAAAACTTATTTATTTTTCAAATTCGGTTCGGTTCGGTTATGTTTTTCTTCTGGTGACAAATACATCCTAATAATAAGTAGGTAAAGCCAAGAAGTGATCACTCACACTCTTTTTGTTTCTTTATCACATGAATTGGGCCAAGTAACAAACTCGGATATAAAAAGCTTGCAAGAGAGGCGCTATAAAAAGCACCAAAGGCAGAGCCAATAGAGCTCAAGAGTGAGTGTGCTAAGCTTGTAGTTGTGGACTGTTTGTTTGGTGCGAATCGTGCGATAGTCTATGAGCACGTAAAGGTTCGTTTTCTTTTCCCTCAGAGAAAAAAAAATGACATTCTCATTTCTCGCTTCCATTGCATAAGTAGAGCAAATAAGCTTCTTGATTTTGGAGATCCAAATCCGGAACCAATATGTTATAAACGATATGGTTAGGTTCTCCGGTTCTGTTCAATTGGAGTACTCGATTAATTGCGATTATCATACATTTGTTTAATTAGTGGGTAAAATTATACAAAATTAAACCCGTTGGTTCGATTCGTGGAAATTTTGAATGTTATGACATCATGTTAGAAATCAATTAGAATAGTATGTTCAGAACCACTGCTAATTTTGAATTTTGAACCATATATTGTTAACTAATTTTGGATGTTAGAACCACTGTTGAACAAATCGGTTCGCATCTGCATTAATAGCGACAATTTTAGCAATGTAGAACCAGATTCGAACCGATTCAATTCAGTTCTCTAATTTCAAAACCAAATCCAACTCAATACTCACGATTCTTTGTTAGGATCCCGGTTCGAGACTGATTTTGAGTAAAAAGTGTCCCGCCCCTAAATATTATGGGTCTCGAACCCACAACTTCCGCTTGACAGGGCGATGCTCTTACCAATTGAACTACAATCACAAAACATAAATTGTACGACATATATATTCTTATGATTTGATTCAAACATTTGTTTCTATTTCGATTTTAGATTGGAGATTAGAATTGATGTGTTGAAATAACGGTGGATATATTGATATTCCCGTGGATATGCTCTTTCCTTAGTGAGAAGTGAGAGCGTGTGAAATACAATAAAGGATAACCATTTATATAGGTTATGGATCAAATTAAATAAGAAAATTATCCATGATTGGAAAACCTAAATATTAGGCAACAAAACTAGTTTCCAATAGGAATAAACTAGAATAGGAAATAGACTAATATTCAAGCAGTCCCTCAAACTCAAATCGGTTGTAAATCGCCGAATTGAGTTTGAAAATGCAAGATTAGTAGATGATCAAAATCAAATCAGTTGCAAATAGCCGATTAGAGCTTGAGTATCTTGAATATCTTGATTAGGGGATGGTCGGTAAACTCCCCCTCATGTGTCGGTGTTCGAATTACGAGATATATATTTTTAAATTACAAGGATGTACTCGTGGACCATAGGCGTCGGGCCTGAAATATTATGGCATAGGGGAGCATTTGATATAGGTAGTAGTAGTCAAACTCGAATTGAAATAGATTAGCCAACTTGAGCTTGATTTATATAGGTAATAGTCAAACTTGAATCGACGTAAAATGACCGATTGGAGTTTGGTTGAATATGTAGTAGTCTAACTCGAATCGACGTAGAATAACCAATTGGAGCTTGATTGACACGGGGTGACCCTAAGATTTTCGAGGCCTTAAGCGAAAATTCATATTAAGTCTCTAAGAATTGATACATCCAACAAAATAAACTAGATATATTCTTATTCTTCTTCCTCTCATCCTCCTACTTCTTCTCTAAGATACTTGAAGACACCGAATTAATGAGTGCTTGAAGAAATCCGGCTTGAAATAGATTATACAAAACCGTTAGCTAATTCTTGAGGAACCATAAAACTAGAAGAAGAGATAAAACAAAGAAGACGAGAAATAGACTTCTCCAGCACGATCGCAAAGGGAGCCATGAATATGGTGGCGACGGCATGACGATACGCAATGAGTACATAATTACTCATTCCTTTGTTCAAAGCTACCTTGGAGAGAAGATCCATGCAAATGAGGATGGCAACAATGACCATGTTTAGGGGATACACGAGATATATATATATACTTTATACTAATATGTATTTAGGATGCAATTGACGTGCAATTAAAATGTAATCGGGGTGCATTTAGAATGCAGTTGATCACAATAAGGTTCAAACATGTTCAAACCGTTTTGACTCATTATTTAACTTATCGATTTTTGGTTGGATTTTCAATGAACCGATTTTCATGAAATTATCACATTTTTGGCCGGTCTTAACTTAGTGTTTGACTTATTTAATTTTAGACCAATATTTTTAAGCCTAATTAATAAAGATCATTGATTTAAAAAATGAGCCATGTGCCCAAATCGATCGATTTCCGGCTTGATTCAGTTTTATGATGGTTCCCTTTTTATAGACAAAAACCAAATCGATGGACTTTGGTTCGGTATTGAACCGAAATCAAATTAATAGAGTTTGATTCGGTTCAATTTTAAACCAAATCAAGTCGCAGCCGTCCGGTTTGATTATTTTTGGGCACCCCCGGGTTTTTATAGCTAACAATGTAAGTGAAATATTACTTACATTGTTTCTCTTTTCCATCACCAGTGCCACTGATATTCCTTGTATTGTGCCCCAAAAGCAGATCCAAGCAATAAGGGAGAGCTCAGCTATATATGTTTTCAGTGTCACTGCCTAAACAAACAAACACACAAAAGAGTCAAATGTAAACGTATAGGTAAAACCGACATGTGATGAGTGATGATACTTACTTGCAGAATCATGAAACAAGCCCAGCTGAAGCAACC
>JAYMTP010006141.1:0-12432 GCA_036897365.1 Geranium brycei | reverse complement strand
GCCCGACCCACGTGGGCCGCCGCCGCGGCTCCGACGGGGATGCTATTAGCATTTTTTCTTCTTCTCATGTTTGGGTTGATCATTGCTTTCTGGCTCGCGGCGCCGATGGGCTCGTTGATATTATACATGCCTCCACCGCCGTCACCATCTCTAACAACTATTTCTCTCACCACGATAAAGTAAGCTCACATATACACGTTTTTCACATTACTATCATTAAATTTAAAGCATTTTCTTCTCTTGCATGGAATTTGACGATGTTAAAAATAAATTTTCATATCTCGATCTAAGAGAAAAAAAAATTATGTTCCACGTTTTGTTTTAACTATGTTAAGCTAGCTATATGTAAGTAAAAAATTGTAGTTTGGTGAGTGCAAAATGAAATTTAAAGGTGGAGATAACTAATAAGTAAAAATAATGTATATATAGATAGAGATAGTAATGCGTAATTATCCAACAAACTAATATCAAAATAAGATCAATTATTTTGAATAGGATCCAACTGAATTTTAGTTGATTTGGGTACGTGTTTGTGGCCTTCCTACCCTATACAGACTAGTGCGTATGCAGAAGTACAATTCTGTCATATACGACCCTCTCGTGTAAATTGCTACATTGGAAGAGGATCGTGTTCAATATGTAAGCTTGAGTCTGATCAGATGTATATGACCAAATATACACAATCTTCACATGCACTAACGTAATTGTTACTAATTTGAAGGTGATGTTGCTGGGACACAATGACAAATTCACTGCGGATAAAGCTATGAAAGTGACGATAGTGTTTAACCGCTTTGGTGCTGGTCTCATTGAGAGGATGCCAAGGTAATTAAATTTGTTAACATCTTGTTTTTTTATATTGTTCTAAAACCACAATACAAACTTGATTAAATGATCATGTGTTGGGACATTACATGCAGGGTGAGACTTGGTTATGCGCACGTTGCTAACAACAGATACGATGAGTGGAAAATGTATGCAATTGGCGGTAGCGCCAATCCAACGATTTTGAGTGAAGGAAACTACTTCATGGCGGCCTCTGACGGCAATGGCAAACAAGTACGTCAATTTTTAATTACATACAAAAACTTAATCTGACTTGGTTAGTTCTTACTAATTATTTAAATCCTATTAAATCACATAAATTTACATATACATGTATGTGTCATCTCAGTATCATTTACGCGTTAAAACTAATGTTAGATTTATCTTCACTTTATAAACGTATGACAAATAATTGAAATCAAGCAACACAAAAGAACAACATATGTATGTAATTTGTTGACAATGTGGCGCCTACGATCTAAGGACATGAATAGTGCATTGGAGGTGGTGACTTCTACAGTGGTGGTGGAGAAGTGTAATGAAAAGGAGGTGGAGGAGATTTCTTTGGTGATGGTGGGGATGTGTAGTGATATGGTGGTGGTGGAGATTTCTCCAGTGGTGGCGAGGAAGTGTAGTAATAAGATGGTGGTGGAGACTCCTCCGATGGTGGAGGAGATGTGTAATGATAAGGAGTGGTGGTGGGGAAGAGTGATTATAAGGTGGGAGTGGAGATTTTTTCGTGGTGGGGGAGATGAGTAGTTGGAGGTGGAGACTTTGTTTGTTGGTGGAGGAGATGAGTACTGATAAGGTAACTCCTCCAGAAAATTAGAAAATATCCGCACACAAAAAAATGCGGAAGCAAATTAAACGTCTTGATCACCCGTCAAAATCACAAATTAAGGACAAAGTGGGCAAAACCAAGTAATTTTAAAATTTAGTCGACTGATCGATTATTTCTCTAATGTCAAGACAGAAATAATATTTGTATATTGAATTGATATGTAGTACAAAAAGAGCATAACCTTTTATATAAACATTGAACACAATCCAAATATAAAATCACGATAAGAGACTTAACTAGCATAACCTAAATTCGAATTGTCTAAGCTATATTCTCTGTTTATTCTAACATTCAGTAATAATGAAAATAAGAAAACATGAGATCTTAATTATTAACAAGCAACGGGACTGAACATCATATACATTAAAATCAAAATTGATTCAAAACATATCCAACAGTTTCACTTATGAGCTTGAGTGTTTAAAATAATAGGTGACAAAGAGAGAGGTATCGAGTGGATGGAAGAAATGGAAGTGGAGGTCGTCAAAGGATGTGTTCAAGAATGGAGCATATTTTGTTCCATCTGGGTATGGAAGTTGTGCTCCTCTCTACACAAAGTCTCAGGCCTTCACAGCATATCCAGGAGCTATGGTTCCATTATTGACAGCTGATGCTGGTCCCTTGCATTGTCTTCCTGGAAAGCCATGTTGATTTCTTCTTCTTTCTCAACTTGCTTATTAATTGCCTCTTTTAATGTAATTTGTAACTTCACATTGTGAGATATATATGGTGCCCTGGTTATTGGGTTTTTGTTTTCCCAGAACCAGAGGTGTTATGTTATGCCCTGCCACATGAATATAAAGGGATATTAGAACTTGATATTTAACACTATTATTCAATACACAAACAAGAGACAAGAGTTTGCTTCAACTCTTTCTTGTAAGGAAAAGGAATTGCAGAATAATAATAGAAATCATTCTACAGATAGATAAAAATAGATCATACATAATGTAAGTTCAAGTGAGAGAGTACATAAACAAATCTCACGTGTCTAAGCGGAAAATTTTAAAATTTCGACCAGATTTTACATAATCGAGCGGCTTAAGTTGGCTAGGCAGAATTAGACGGACCTAAGCTATTTTAATACGAAATTTTAATTTTTCTTAAATGTCAAAAACTAAACTAAGTTACACTAATTATATGTACTCTTTTTTATACTTTTGTTATTTGCATGACGCGAACGTAATAAATATAAATTTTTATATATTCAATCCATGTCTTAATTAGACATATATAATAATTAGTTGATAAAAGATAGAAGATAGAGAATTACAAATTCGATAAATCCTCGATTAATTATTGAAGTTCTTGTATGTTTGACTAGTGCTTTTTCTAGAGCATTGGTCTTACAAGTTACTAAACTTGATTCATTTAATGATTGATGGTTCTACGTACTCACGCTTGTTATAACAAGTGAGTTTGAGAAATCTAACTCAAAATTTGATGCATTTAATGAACAAACTAGCAGCTTTCTTTAAAATAGTAGGAGCTAGTCGAGTAATATCTCTTGAAAACCAATTAAGAATTAGTTAAAGTTAATCAAAACTTGAACAGATTAAAAAATTAATCAGATATTAATTAAAAAATAATTAGACAAAGTCTAAGATTCTTATAACAGCTTAAACCGAGCTCTAACCTAATCTTTAACCCTCAAGTCATTTCATTAGTTATTTATTAAAATATCTATATTAAATAATTGAACAAAAATTAATGAGTAATCATAATACAAATTAAATAAGCCGGTCTGATCCAATTCGATCTTGACCGTTTTTTCTGAGTCAGACCCAAGCCAAGCAAGCATGTCAATACAATTTTGAGTTGTTAAGTTTAAACTAATCAGTCTAGCTCGAGAACACGTTACAAATCTGTGGCTTGGTCCAATGAAATGGTATGGACTCTAAAGCTCGGCCCTGACAATGGCCCAATAAATCACCCCACTTGGACCTATTGGGCTATCCACTAATCAGCCCAAATTCAGTTCCAAAAAGTAAAATCAAACCCAACCAAATAGTTCGATCGAAAAGTAAACAAAAGTGGTCATCAAAATCAAAATTGACGAAAACGATATGTTTGGTCACAAGATGGTCCTCATGTCGTTTTCCTGGAAATTTGAATCATGGTTGAGTGAGCGTGCGTGTGATTTTACCTTTGGCTTTCCCCAAGAACCTACATTAGGTTCTAAGCTTCGGACCAATCTTATCACATGAACCAATATTGAAACCTGAACATATGTCAAACATTCGAGTTGATTTGCTTTCACATGAGGATTAAATTTGGGTGAGATTAATTTGTTGTGCTTGGGTGAGTTGGCCTTCGGACTTAAAGAAATTAAACTTATTTTTTCCGAAATTTGACGTAAGTTAGGTAAAAGAAATCAAATATTAATAATTAAGAAAAACTAAATTAAACTTATTTTTTCTGAAATTTGACATAAGTTGGGTAAAAGAAATCAAATATTAATAATTAAGAAAAACTGACCTACGAACATGCTACTTGACGTTCATGGTGTGAATGGGTTATTAGGTGAATAAGAAAAATTTCACTCACCTCCCAGTAAGTATATGCAAATTTCAGATAACTCCCCTTAACTATAAATATGTTTTCTACTCCCCTAAGTTATTAAAAGTTTCACTATGAAATTAGAAAAAGTTTAAATTTTGTTTATATAGGGCATGTTTTATCATTTTACAAAAAATTAACAGAACTTTAAAAAAAGTTGATAGAAAAAGTAAAGTGAAACTTTTGACAACATGCGTAAAAACGTATTTATAATCATGGGAAGTTAAATAAAATTTTCAAACAAAAACCGACTTATTCCAAATTCATTTATGAATAATGAATATCAAAATAAAACCTTATATAAATAATATATGGATATTTCCCAAGTTGAAGCTGTATTCATGTGGATCAGTTGACCGCCATTGCCTAATTGCCAAGAGAGTCCACTTTCTATAAATGTTGTGGTCATGTTTCGTACTAAAGACAAAAGTGGAAAGAGCAATATTATTATGGTCGAATACAACTCTACGTTGTTGATATTGTCTTCCACTTGCATGCATAAATGTGGCAAATTAATTAAGACAGCCGTCACTTCGGCCTAATTTTACTAACCGTGTCCACCCATATCTCTCAAACCAACACCTACTTGCTTTTCATGCCAGTGGTATCCAAATGTGGACCAAATTGCCTTTGGTCCATACTCAACTTGTTTTTTTTTGTTTTCTTGATAGCATGTAATATTAACAATTCGTTACGAATTGAAAGTATTGTATCTTCAGATAACGTAAGTCGTCCATTACTTTTGAGATTTAATTTTTTGGAGCCTAAAGTTTTATAGAACAGGCACGAAAAATACTTTATTAGAATGAAAAAAGGTTACTTGACAATTTAGGAATGTAATTGCATTTCAAATCACTTTTGAAGTTACTTGAGTATTTATATTAAATAAGCAACCAATACTTATCTTCCTCAATTTGTCAATAAAAAGTTAATTGGAATATGATTAAAACAAAAAGGTCTATATGCATAGTTTTTGGATAACATAGAGAAAATTAGATCACATGGGTAATAATGATTTTTGTGATATTGAAGAGACCAATATTTTGATATAATATACTCCTTGAGTTTCAAAAATGGATGTCTACAAATATTAGTTAGTTATAAATTATTGTGGAATCTTTATAATATTTTATACCAATTTCAATGATAATATTAGTATATATAAAGTAGAAAATAAAAGGTTGTGAATGACATGTAATTATATATATATATATAATGAAACTCCTATTGGGAGGAGATCTAGAGAGGCCAACAATGGTACATAAGAAATCAGGTATAATATTACAAAATTTTATCAAAATCCTACATATTAGGTGTAACCTTTTCTTTTATATTTAATTGATTCAAAAATAGGACATATGTATAAATTATTTCTTGTAATCAAGCAATGAAATTAATATATTGTCTGTTACTATATTCAAAAAAATATATATTGTCTGTTACTTGTTAGAATTAGATTCCTTTATGAGGGCTTGAGGATATATATGTACGAAATGTGAAGGTTCAATTATTCCTGTATTCGAGCTAGCAGTTAAGTCTCTATTGTCAATCCACAATAATTAAATCAAGTTTCTATGTGGTGCAATTTCAAAGAGATTGATCTGCACACATGCATTGACTGACTATAATATTAATTTTAGCATATATTATAGTCACTCATGAAATATTTTGAAAATATTGTCTTATATAAAAAATGAACAAATCTAACCGATAAGTTAATATTTTAGTTTTTTTTATCGGCAAATTGTATCAAGATTTGAGCTCGACTATGCTATAATGAAGCAAGATAATACCAAACTTGTGATTATTGTATTAATAATGAGCTCAAGACACGCTCTTATGTAGAAGGGGTCCAATATTGTCATTGACTCCCACCATGAGAGAGAAACCCAACAGAAGTTGGAAACAAATGCGAGATATTTAGTTGTGGAGTCTGATATAACAATCCCTAACTTAGTGGTTTTGTGACTGATATCTCTCCATATGAAATTTCTCTCACGCATATGAACTTAGATGCCCCAATTTCGATAAACCATGTAATTCTTTGTGTATTATTCTGCTTTTTGTGTTCTCAATTTCTTAATATTCTCAATTTTTTACTGTATGTATTGTAACATTTTTAGCATTTATTCCGACTTATGTTTTATTGCTAGTCTATCAACACAATTTTTGCTCAGAAAAAAAAACAGAAACACATGTTGATTTGAACAAGTAGACTTTAACAATGTGTGACCTTGTTAAATTCTCAACACCAAACTTCTTGTTTACATGTTCTTATAAAAGAAAATGCCTATTAAGTATTAAACCATTGTTTTAAAAATTTGATGAGGGATCAGTGAAGAAGCATACCTCAAGAGATGACCAAGTTTGAACAAACACTAATTGTTTAAACTGCCAAATATTTATTTATTAATTAACAATCTAATTAGTACACAAGATATGCAAGCTATCTCCTGTTTCATCAAAGCAGGCACATTCATAATTTCATTATTAAATACAGCTAACAAAAGGAATGCAACATTAATCAAATCCCCATTCCTCCTTGTTCAACGGTGACAAAAAAATTCATAAACATATTTAACAATATAAATATATGTATTAGGTACAACTTAAGTATTTAATTGGTTCAAACCCGATCATATCAAACCTACAAAAAGAAGCAAGTATTAGTAAAATGTTAAATGACCATTAATCCACCGTTTTTATACCTAATAGTCAAGGAATGATAGGCACATTCTTGTCGTCACTCTACTCAAAAACTTCCTAAATTCTTGGAATTATTCTTCAATTCTTTTCAAATTATTTTCGGCTATACTCGTCCGTCTCTGTATAGCCTTTGAAATTAAGAGAAACGGGTTTGAATTTCCGTAAATAAACAAGTAAAAACCACACCCAATAATGCAAAAAAAAAAGAAAAAGAATCAAACAAGAAAAAATTGTCTCATCTAATATAAGAAACTTCAAGAAACGTTGGAGTCGTTGATGGTTCTAATAAAATAAAACAATATGAAACGCACCGTTTTGGTCCCTTGTGGCAGTGGATCACCGCACGCAATCCTGGCCGTCCAATCCCGACACCGAAAGTTTAACGGCACGCGGCTGAGCCACGTGGGGCAGTATCGGATCGTCAACGTAGATCTTAGTCAACTCTTGTCTCTTTCCTCTCCCATCTGTTGCCGTTGAAATTAATCTTTTTTGGTAGTCTCGGTCTCTGAAAGCTATATATGATTAATTTGTTATATTTGTGATAATTATTTATTTTATTTTGGAGAGCGTCACACACTTGACTTTTGGTGTGTAATGAAATGGTATATTCGAAAATTATGCTATTCAAAGATTTTAAAAATATATAAATGGAGTGATGAACTTAAATTCCTTAGAAAAAAAATTAAGGGGAGAGTTATGTTGAGAATGGCAGGTTGGAAAGTCTTAAATAAGAACTGACCACAGACCAGAAAAAAAAATTAGGAAGGTGAATAATAATGGTAGGTATAGTCCTCTGAGTCTTATATAATGGCGCCCATGGACTTCCAATTTAAGAGACCAGACTAATACTTGTGTTACTACTAATTAATTACACACATAATGATATAATTAACAAGTTGGAGTGTCTTTGAAGTTCCAAAAAAGAAGAATTTATATAAGTGACAAGTAAGTTTGATGAGATTAACAGCTTTTTAACGAGGAATTATGAAGCAAGTTAACAAATATTGGATATATATATATCAAAAAATTTCGGATTCTAATTTTGATACACTTAAGTTTCATTTATTTTTTTCGCACATTTAATGTGTCATTTTTCTCATATTTATTCACTATTTTCGCACACTCGCCGGTTAAAAAAATTAGTTAAAAATTATTATTTTATTATTTTAATCTATATCTTTCCCGGCGAGGGTTTGAGCAATATCACGCCGGAAAAAATAAGGGAACGTTGTTTTGTAAAAAAATCACCTCGTTGGGGTCAATTTCGATTTCTCTTTGACCACCTAACCAGCGAGATGCAATTTCGACCTCGCTGGTAATAATGTAATATACCCGACGAGTTCCAAAACTCGCCGGGAGGGATGAACCTAACCTGCGAGATCAATATCTTGCCGGGATAGTGATATCTTTCCCAGCGAGTACTTTCAAATCCTCGCTAGCTAAGAACGGTTCTCTAGTAGTGTTAACTAGGCAAAAATGACAAATTAGGTGTGTAAAAATGGTATAGTATAACTTTCTTTAGACTCGTGATGGTAATTATTTTTTAATTTAATTTAACATGTGATAAAAACTCATATATAAATATAATTTTTTAACGATAATGTTCGAATTAAACATAAAATTTACAAATATCACACACATTATATATGTTAGTTTATTATTAAAATCTACCTTAATGAAGTTTTCTTGAACCACATTTAATTTTAAGTATGACCTTGTAATTGGTCGTACATATTAATTAACTAAATAATAACACAACTTAATGAACATATGTTTATGTTTACGTCGGTGAGAGAAGACAGTTAATAATTTGTAATCTTTTTTACCCCACACATATAGTATAATATATAATAATCATAATCATAATATAGCACGTTTTAAACATTGAGAATATGTGAAATAAGTCACAAACCACAACTTGATCGTACCACACCTTTTGAACAGAATCTTTAACATGCAAGCGATTGGGTCCATTTTGTTTAACTGCTGTTTTTTTTCTTCTACATTTGGGTGCACAAGTTTGAATAAAAATAGAGCTCTATTTTCTTGTGTCTTTATTACCACTTTTTCTTTTTTGTCGACCAATCTCATCTCATCTCATGATCATGTTCCTCTTTTAATTTCTACAAGAATTCTTAGTCCAACCCATGACAGTTCATGCTAGGTGAATCAAGTCGTCAAAATTTTGCCGACAAATCTGTTTTCCGCTTTTCCAAGTTTGCAGAAATGTTAGATGAATTGTTTAATACAAAAAAGTCACTGGTCAAGATATGGAAAGGTTGCTGAAAATGTACCTTCGTTTCCTATGTTGGGGTAAAGGCTGCTAAGATATGGTAAACGAGTTAAATCAAGTCTGTATTTGTTAGTACGGGTACACTTAAGATTAACTTTATTTTGTAGTACACTCCAGCAGTTAAACGTTAAACTGTTCATGATGAGGTCGAGGGTTTGATCCCACTGAGATGGTGGGAGAAGGTCTTATATATAAATATGATTGGCATAATTTAAAAAATAAACAAAAAAGTAAAAATTTTAATATACTTATGTTAAAAAGACAAGGTGAATTCACCTCAAGTTAGTCGGTTAGAGTATTTTATTAAAAATATTTTGATCACATTAATAAAAGTATAAATATAAACGAGCCGACTCTCAAGCCTAATGATATTAATTGGTTGAGTTCAAAGTTAATATTAAAAGGGTAATTTCAATTCAATACAGTGTCCTATATGAGTTTTTTAATTCATTGTAACTAATTTTGTTTTTGTTTCACCATCCATAAAAAATACACTATAAATATGTAAACAAAGGATTTAAGTATCCTGAGTTGAGTTCTCGTTGATCCAATAATTTATACATATACTAGTTTACATAACAACGAAAGGAAACAAATCAACATTAAAAATTGATTTACATATTCATGGAAAAAAACATATTTGGCAAGAAATTAGTGTTGATTTCTTGCTTCCGTCAATAAAATAAATTGAAAATTCATATAATACACAATACTGAGCTGAAAGTTACTTATTTATTAAATAAACTCAAATTTATAGTTAAATTCAGGTTCACATTCGATAATATAATTACATATCTATACAGACCATGACCTTTGTGTGGGTCAAAGAAGGAAAAGAGATGGGAATGATTAGAAAGAAAGTTTAAAAGTAAATGGATAGGAAAGTAGAATCGGATTAGAAAGACAAGTAGACAGATCGGAGGTGTGTACACAAAATTATAAACGTATCGTGTTCTTCTTTGGGTTACGTATTTGGTTTTTCTTTAATATTTCTTTTCTATGGCTGCTTGATTTCTAAGTTTGTAGTTACACACTATATTGACATTTTAATGGTTAAGGAATCAAGGTTTTTATTGATTCATTGCTCAAGTGGCTAAGAGGTGACACAAATTAATATTTCTCCTTCTTTGACACAATAAAAATTAGTTTTGAAATTGAATGAGGAAAGAATAGTCATTTCTAGAATTCCGATATCCAATTAAAGAATATATTTATGCTCTTTTTTAATTAGATCAAATAAAATAATCTTTCGTAACATAATGTACTATTTTTTTCAATTTAAAATTTCAAAAACTTATATTTTTTTTAGGGTAAAAACGAATCTATTGATTAAATAATAATTAACCCGGCATAAAGCCGGACAGCTGAAGCTACAGATGGTGGGACATACCTCTCACCATAATCTTAGCTACTGTTAGTTAAAACAAACTTAGGTAATTCGTGAGCCATTTGATATCGAGCAAAAGAAAGACGAACACATGTTCCGATATTGAATAATATTATCATTTTGTTAAAATTATAAAGTTTTTATTATTTTTTAAAATTATAAATAATTAAACACTAAATTATTTTATTTTTGAAAAACAAGTTTTCCAATGATAAAGATTTCAACATTTTCTAAATTTTTATTATTTTATGTGTTAATCATTTCTTTAAGAGAACAAATTGTTATATTATTTCCCAAGTATTTTCTTTCTTTGTTTGTAGTTTTGAACTTGAATTAAGAAAATTTTTGTTATTTTCAATTTTTTTGAGATACTTGTTTCACATTTTTTTCATTTAGGTACGAAAGTGTCTGTTGATTTTTATTATATAATCATATGTTTTAATAAACAATTCATTATGATAATCATGTTCAACTTATCCCGCCTATTATAATACTCTAATATATATGTAGACCAATTTGAACATCACAATATGAGATGGAAAAGGTATAGATTGGAAATCCAATAATAATTAAATTAGCTAGTATAGTAGGTTCATTGGCTGGTTAAGCAAGTCGGAGTTTAGAGGTTAAATGACTGGTTAAGCAAGTCGGAGTTTAGAGGTTAAGTGCCTGATTCAGGGATTGAAAGGTGCGAGATAACCTCAATCTCAAAATTATGCTATATTTGTCTAAAAACTCGTTGCGATATATTGTTCAGAAAATTGATGCATCAAAATTAATTGTTTCTTTAACATACTTGTTCTTGCAAACGTAAAAACAAAACATGAAGTTGAGTAGACATTTGAATATCTTATTTTTTTTCAAATTTGATTGATGGTTTTTTTTTCTTCTGATTTCGAAAATGTACTATTATAAATATTGCAACAATGTAACTTACCAAATAACTTATTTATTAATTGTCTTTCATAAAACTTGATATTTTTTTTGAATATGCATAGATGATAAATCGTCAATAAAGGAGATAAAATTCTTAATATTTTTATTGTTTCTTTGTTTTCGTACTAAATATCTTTCTGTTTATACTAATGGTGTTATTATAATAATACACAAAATTAGAACAAGATTAAATTATGAAATAATTTACAGCAATGACAATGACTACAAAAGTTGGCGTATAACTGGAAGAAAAGAATCAGCACCACACGAAGAGTAGAGATATACTAATAAAATCACCAAAAACAAAATATTAATCTATGCTAATTTTGAAAATAAATAAATAAAAAAGAGTTGTAATGTAAGCAAGCAAGAAAGCGCAAAGGAGAGTGGGTCCACCAGAGTGAAGAGTCAACAAGAGACGAGCCGTGATGTGAAACGTGGTAGTTGGTGGGCCAACCGGGACTGGCCCACCCGGTCGCCGGTCGAAGAGCCGGGCCGTCTAAATCGTTGACTCGGCTTATTCGATATTTCTTTAATTTCTCTCACGTGGAACCCGCCGCAGCTTTCGGGGCGGTGCAATTTATTATTTTCTTCTTTTATTTTTTATTCCAACTCTTTTCTTGACCAAGTGAAGACCCAAACCTACGTGTTTTATTTTCTTACCTCAAACTTTTTCTGCATCTCTACTGTCCAAAAAGTTCACAACCTTCCGTGTCCTATCCAATCTTGCCCGCCCGACCCCGTTCTTGATCAAATATTGAGCCTTAGTTTAATTTAATATCACAATATTTCTATGGATCATATTTTCTACGGTATATATATAGGGATACACTCGGCTACAAACCCCAACAAAATGTCAAAACGTCAAAACTCATGTAGAATCGT